>JAVHLU010001272.1:0-33738 GCA_036785755.1 Colletotrichum ledebouriae | reverse complement strand
CTTTTTTAATTACTCTATTATATATAGAGAGTATATTATTAATATAGCCCTTAAGAGGGCTCTTATTAATACCCCTAGAGGGGATACTTACTATTATATTATAGCTAAATAAGTAGACTTAGTAATAGAAGCTAGGTAAGTTATTATATACCCTATAGAGTAGCCCTTCTTTAAGCAAGTCCTCCGCACTATTAAGGCAGAGGCAGCCTAGGCCCCTTAGGGCTTAAATATTAGTAAGTATAGCTTATACTAACTAATAGAGAGAGCGTTACTAACGATAGCATAGTAAAGATAGTAATAACTTCTAGCGGATAAAGTAGTAATAGAGGCAGTATTAGCAGCGCTGTTATCTACCGGGTTGGATCGTAGTCACAGTGCTTGCTAGCCTAGAGACATAGCTATCGACACACATGTCATCTTTTCATGCCGTCTTAGGCGAATCTTAAACCCATATTTCTTGCTCAAGCGATGCCTTCAGTCAATGACAAAACTTGAATTTTGAGATGTCATCAGTAAAGGCATAAGCTCCCCACAGCAATGTACAGGTGCCATTTGACAAAGAAAATATGTACACTGAATTTCCGCATCTCCATTCAGCTCGGTGTTCCTCACATGCCATCTCTAATCATCGCATTAACGATCTGCACATGGCGGCTGGCGTTCGTCTCGCTCCACTCGCTATCATAATTCAGTCCATACGGCCAGAAGTGGGAGCCGCCGCAGCTGATAGTAGCGCTAGCGCCGTCCCAGTATCTCAGGAGAGGCAGAGCGGTAGCCCAGTCCTGAGCAGCACACTTGCGATCGAACGCGGCCGTCTGGCCGACCCCGAGAGTGTGAGAAATCTCGTGGAGAGCAGTACGCTCGTTCATGTAGGAGCGGTTAGAGCCGAAGCGGACGTCGCCGTCGTAGTTGGCCTCGGCGGTGGGAACTCCGGGGGCGTAGTAGACGCGGAGGCTTTTGCTCGCGGTTCCCAGACGCGCGTGGCGGGCGACGGCGAGGCGCATGGCGGCTTCGATCTTGTTGTAAGCGTCCGTCTGGTCGGCCGTGGGGTTCGCGGCCTTTTCGAGGGTCCATGTAATGGCGCCCTGAGCAGCGGCAGCGTAGGCCGCGATGACGGCGAGAACGAAGAAGCGCATGTTGTTCGTGGGTGCAGACTGGCGAGGTAGATAGGCTGTACGAGTTGACTTCACGCCGCTTGCGGATGTCAAATCAATGAAGCAGATGGTGATTTGGATATGTTGAATGAGTCCTGCCCTGGGCGAATGGAGTGACGGAGATGCATCGGAGGTCTATGTATGCCTCCGGCAGATGCAGTGTCTCTGCCAACCTGGTATCGCATCTCGCCCAAACTCTGCTCTCCTGACGAGGCTCGATGGGTTGTCCTCTAGTCGGTGAATTTTCCAGCCATATGCCCCGTTCACTTGAGTGATCATCATAATCGAATGTTCCATCTGTCTTTAATAACGAGCTGAAGTGGTCGGATTAATTAGTCCGTCGCGTCTCGCGTGATTCCGACTCTTCCTCAATGTAACGTCAGACACCAAAATGAGCTTCTTGGCCCGGCCCCGTATGCCGCCGTCGAAGTGCCGACCTTCTTGGGTTGGGCGAAGGACGTCTTGGCCCGACAAACAGATAAAAAGGGTTGATTTACGTGCAACGCTCCCCCGCTCACATTGTATTTGATTTCCGCTCCTGGAGTCCGGCCCGCTTAGACGTTTGCTTTGGATTGGCGCTTTTATTTAACCTTATCGGCTAAGGTTAGTGGGGTATGTGGGTCTATTCGATGAGCTGCTCCTACTTGATTTTGGAAGGTCTGATCCTTTCAGATGGATGTCGGCACTTGGATGCCCTCCTCCTTCGGCCTGCTTGGTTGATCACAGGGCCAGAAGTGCGGCTTTTGCTGTTCCTTAAGCCCGTCCATCACGTTGTCTATTTTCGCCAAGCCATCGGCCCAGTGCCATCTGAACCGCTAGACAATTCCCCAATCCAGTTACCCCATTGAGAATAAGGTAGTCCACTGACGACCTGTGATTGCTTGGGCATGGCTTGAGATATGGTGCTGTGGGTGTAGGCCGAGCCAGATGCGTGCTTAGACCCCGTAACTAGACACCAGAAGTTTGATCAATCTCCGGTGTTTATTTTGCAGATCAGGAGAGTGCGGCGTCACATAGAAACCCTAATTTCAAACAAAAACCAGAAACTTACTAAAACCAAATGAACTATCTACGATGTAAAGTGTCCAAACTGCAACCAAGACTCAAAGCCCAACATAAGAAAGAAATATTAAGCCAAGCTCTCAAATGAGTCTTATATGCCGCACCCATCATTCACTCCTCAATACACAGAACCTAGGCCAATTCGCACTTGATTTAGTCCAAAGTCATATCTTCATACTCCTTCCGCTCGTTCAAAATATTCTATGGCTGTGATGTTCGTCATCAAACTTTCTTCGCTAGTTTCTCGTCATCGCCAACAGTCATCTTGTATCTCTTCATCTGCTTTTCGAGGCTGACGTTGGGATCGACGCCCAAATCTTGTAGCATGTCGAGAACGGAGGTTCGGAAAGCCATCTCCTGGTGGTCCTTCGGAATGACCGCCAACGCCCTGAAGAACTTGTTCCGCTGCTCGACCTTTTGTTTTGGAGTGACCTTTAGCTCATCTTCGCGCTTTTTCTTGTCTTCCTTGGTCTTCATGGCTTCTACCATCCAAGAATCCATCGGCCCGTCATCATCTGCAACTTCCTCGTCCATCGCGTTCTCCCCCTCGCTTTCGAGATCGCTATCAACATCCGACTTCGCTTTCTTACTCTTGAAGATGTCGGAGAAGCTGTTATCTCTCTCGCTGTCGGTGATAGACGTCCGTGTGGCCGGGCCATAGTTGGCGGCGGTCTTGTTACCAGCGTCCTTCCATTTGCGAGGTTGCCGCTGCTCCAGGACCGCACTGATGTAGTTGCCGGTGTTCGGTCGGCGTCTTTTGACCAGAGGTGCCCCATTGATCTCAGAGTCGACGTCACTCGATAGATCAATCTCAATCCTGTCGTCATCGTCATTCTTGCGCTTCTTGTTTTTGAGAGCAGGGGCATTCTTTGCTTGAGAGTTGCCGTGGGTGATAGGCTGAGCCAAGGTGTTGACGCTCGTAGGCTTGAAGTAGGAGATTTCTTTGCGATCTCTAGTCTTTTCGTAGTTGCTCATGATGGACGCTTTGGACTCGTCGTCGGCGATGGCGTTGATGACATCAGAGAAGGCCCAGATAGTGTCGCTATTTTCGCCATCAGACCAAACACTCGGGAGGCCGTTCTCATTGCGGAAGAGGATGGCCCACAGGGCTACTTCAGGGTAAGGCTGCTTCTTGCCGCGAGCGAATCTCGTGAGACTTTTGTACCGCGTAGACCGAGAGACGGTAAGATTGTTGACAGTGACCGGCTGCTCCAGGTCTTGCATGATTTTCTCTCGTAGCTTGGAGTGCCAAATTTCGCCGGTCTCGTCTCGCTTCATGATACGCAAGGCATAGTTGATCCAACTTTGCTGAAGCTTCGGACGACCAGTATTCTCATCCCTGTCATTGAATCGCTCAACCTCATAGGTAGAAGGCGACATCTTTTTACGGCTGGAAGGTGACAATGATTGGGACGAAGAATCCTGCTTGGAACTCTGCTGTGTGGCCTGTTCCTCGAGCGGCGGAGAACTCTGCGGGGCACTGGATCGAAGATCTTGGTCGGCACTCTGTTGAGATATAAAGTCGGCGTGATGTGTAATAGTCCTGTTGAGGATTGGGGATCTGGTCTCCCCGCCGAGTTTTTCGAGAGGGTTCACCTGGTGTTGATGGGCGTTGTCTGCAGATCGTTCCTTCTCTCCTTGGCAGGAAGCCGCAACCATTGTGGAAGGCTGCGCTGATGTCTGTTGGACCGCTTGTTGCTCGAGAAAGGCGTCGAGAGATCGCTCCAGGTCCTTTGTAGCGTCGTTGTTCCACTCGAAATCCTGCAGGCGGAAAACAGCGGCGTCAGTCGGGGAAAACTCCTCGTCGTCCGAGAGCAGGTCCAAAGGGTCATAAGAGGCGTCGTTTGCAAAGAGAGGATCGTCAGGAGTGACCGCTGCAGTTGCAGTCGGAACTGTTGTCATCATAGTGCTTGCGTGTGTCCCGGTGGAAAGTCTCTGGCGGTGAGACTGGTGCCGTAAGATGGACGGCGTAGTGTGAGTTGTGCGCAGCGTTTATGTGAAGTTGCGGCGACGAAGGAGGGGAAAGCTTCCGCAACGCTTTTATTAGAGGAATAAGGTGAAAGCCCACAGGTGAGGTTGTTAGGTAGTTAGAGAGTTCGGGGAGCTCGTAGTTAAAATACGCGAAAAGGAAGGATGGAAGTGGGAATGAGGCAAGTACAAGAGCACAGTGCTCCTTCCAAGCATCCAGGCAGCACTAGCTATACCTATACATATCAAATGGTATAGTAGTATCAGTATGAAGAGACCTAATGCCTAAGGCACTATTGGTATTTGAAGATCATTGTCAACTAGGTCAAACCATAGGCCCTCAAATCCCTCGTTCCTGGCAGCCCATGCAAAATCGACAAACCTCTCAAATTCCTTCAAATGCTTAGGCTGGGCCGCAAACAAGGCTAAACTACGTATGATACTTTTGGCGCTCTCTCGTGCTTCCAGCATTGCCACCAACAGCGGCAGGCCGACGGGAAGACCCCTCATTTCCTCTGCGGCCAGAGACACGAAACCCGTCAAGTCGGCACAGATCATGTTTGCATGCCACCTTGCAGCTTCATCTTCAACGCCGAGTGGGTAGCGTAGTCTGTGAATGAGTAGCAAAGCTGTAATTCGATACACGCGCGCTTGGGTAAACATCGCGGCGACTTCAACTGCCGTAAAGTCGTCAAACAGCGTTGATGGAGCGGCGGGCTCCCAGTACCGCAGTTTCGTTTCTATCGAAACAAATTCGTCATCTTCTTCTCTGGGGCGCTCTGTCGTAATGCCGTTGGCTCTGGGGCTTCGCTTTGTCTTCTCGCTGATCTCGCACAGTTCGTGCAACAAGTCAAGTAAAGACCAGCACAGCCCCACGGACCGGTCCACAATGAGCCGATCGGTTTGGTGGACTCGAATTACTGGTCTCTCTCGTCGTACAAGAGACTCGGCTGTGTCAAACAGAATCGGCGTGATCGAGATTGGGTCAAAAATGGGCTGGGCCAAAAGGTCTCCATACGAACGCGCTGCCGATAGGAGTGCGTGTCGGTTAATTGTCCAGGCGGAAGTGCATGTTGTAAAGAGATGGTACACGATGAGAACCTGGCCTAGCATCAATATTGCTGCATTGTCAATAAGCCTAGAGGTGCTGCTGAAGTGCACTAGACTTTGAAGGCAATCCATCCCGATGGACAGGTCGATCTCCTCGGGAGGTCTAACTCGGTTGCCCACATTGTCCCAGACAGCCAGTACGGCTTGATAGGCTTTCAAGAGACTGCCATCAGAGCAGGGCAGAATGGTCTGTATCGATAGTCTGAATTGGTCAGAGAAGCTGGGGCCAATCATGAAGTTTCGATGAAAGTAGTAGAATACTTGACGGTCCGTGAGTGCGTTGGCGATATCCTGGTTCTTAGTAGACGCAAGCGGAAGAGGCCAAACAGTCAAGGCGGAATTGTGAAGCTCCTCATCATCAGTCGATGGTCTCTGGCTACTCGACGCTCCCCGTTGTATGGGGGAATGCTGTTGCGGGTCTTTCGCGGGGGATGCATCCAGGCGGAGAATGATGGCGCTGTGCCCGTATGGAAGCTTCTTGACCACGGGCGGACGACCCATAGGACGTTGCCGTCTGGTGAATGAGCAGGCTTGGTTTTGGGCTGTACAGAGGCTGCAACTCCGTGCGCCGACGTCAAAGAAACATTTTTCTTTCTTGCTGTAACAGGAATCGCAAGTAGTTCGTGGCATGTCGAGGTTTTGTTTGTTTTGTTCTACTTCTTCGGAAGATGCTTGAGAACCGTTGCTACGTAGAACACTGTGCCATAGAACCCGGGGTCGTCGAAATTACCCCAATGTGGCTGAACATGGGTGGCAAAAAGGCACCAGAAGAACCTCGGATCGTCGTGATCAAGAGCCACGACTAGGCGGATGCGATTTGGTCGGCTTGCAACGAATGAATGTGTGAGTTCAACGTACATGCGAACCCCGCTTAAAGTTGGATGATGCATTGTGATGTATTTTTTGGAGGGCTGGGTGCAAGATGACGCTTGGACAGATTTCTCCCCCAAAACGAAACATGTTTAACGTTGTTAGCCGAGGCGATGAAGCAGCCTCGGTCATTCTACGGACCCCCATTACGGCGCCCGTGGTGTTCCTACAGTTTCCCGTACTTTGGGAGACCGACGGAAGACCGACGGAAGACCAGGATATATTTATCCTAGGATTCATGTGTGACACAGGAGCGACGTCTTTCTAGCGGGCTGCAGTGTGATGACATTGGGCGTCCTGGGTCGCATCCGCAATCCTGTTCAGATGCTCATGACTGCTAACAGTCATGGCCTACAGCAGCAGGGTTGCAGGTTGATCGTTGATCCCTGCTGATTTTTTCCCACTCGAGCAATTTAGGTATAATTAGTTGAATTTCGCTTAATTAATAGTATTAGGCCTATTCAGGTAGAGCCTCTCTAGTAGGCTCTATACTTCCCTAAAAGTAGTTACTTAAAAGGGTTTACGTAATTTAAGCAGATTTTAGCTGCTTTTTTGGGCTGAATCAAAGTCAACGAATTTTTTTTTTAGCAAAAAGCAGGCAAATCTGCAACCCTGTACAGCAGTATCTGATTCGGGGCGGGATGAGAAGGTCTCGTACTGTTCCGACTCCAGGTGAGTCGTGACTAAATACTCGGGGGCACAAGGCACCAGAAGTATTACTCGTATTTGCTTGCCGGAGATTATTTTCCCAAATGGGAAATCGTCTCATCTTGCGCTCGTGGATCACGATGAAACCCGAGGCAGAATTCCCCTGTACCACAAATCAATCACATATGGTCCAGATTTCCACGTTTCCCGCTCTTCAAAAATTGAAAGCTACCACCGCTGAAACCGAATTGCTATATATTTCGCCAAATGTCTTCTTCTGGTGCCTTTTGTCTCCCAGGTTAGGTCTCGTACAATCATTGAGTGCGCGGATGCCAGCAAATTGCACCCTCTGAACGGTCTCAACATGGACTTCCCCGCTAAACCGACCTGCTCCAACGAAAGAGATGTCTTTGACGTCATCATCGTTGGGGCTGGAATCTCTGGTATCAACACTGCATACTATCTCCAAGCTCATGGCCCTTCCAGTGCGTCCTACGTTATTCTGGAAGGGCGAGGTCAGATTGGTGGAACATGGGATTTTTTTCGATACCCAGGCATTCGATCAGATTCCGACATCTTCACCTTCGGCTTTTCTTGGAATCCATGGAAGGGCGATAATCCGCTGGCGAGCGGTCCAGCAATCATGTCCTATCTTCATGAATCGATGTCCATGCACGGCATTGATCAAAAAATCAAATTTCACCACCAAGTCCGTTCCGCAGACTGGTCAAGCGCAGAGTCTCTGTGGACACTTCAGACTTCTGTCGACGGTGAGATGAAGACTTTCAAAGCTCGTTTCATCGTTCTGGGCACAGGCTACTACAACTATGATCAGCCCCTTGCTGCTGAGATTCCGGGAATACACAACTTTGCGGGTAAAGTTGTGCACCCGCAATACTGGCCCAACGATTTGGACTACCGCGGCAAGCACGTAGTCATTATCGGAAGTGGCGCTACAGCAGTAACACTGCTGCCCACCATCGCCACAGAGGCCAGGCGAACCACCATGCTCCAAAGAAGCCCGACTTACATCGTGGGGATGCCCACAAAGAAGAGCTTTTTCAGTCGGCTGATGCTTTTTATTCTTCCCAGAAGCATATCAAGCCGCATATTACGAGTTCAGTTCATGCTGCTAGACTATGTTTTCTACTACTACTGCCAGATGCTTCCGAATTCAGCCCGTCGAGCTCTTCTGGGACGGGCTGCGAAACAGCTGCCTCCGTCCATTCCTGTCGACCCCAACTTCAGTCCACGATACAAACCTTGGGACCAGCGCCTTTGTGTATGTCCTGACGCCGACTTCTTTGCGGCATTGCGAGCTGGCAAAGCCGATGTTATCACAGACGTCATTGACACCGTAACCGATCGAGAAATCCTGCTCAAGTCAACAAAGACTCTTCGACCGGACATTATCGTCACGGCAACCGGACTCGATCTCCGATTTGCGGGGGGGATTTCGTTGTCTGTTGACGGCAAATGTGTGGACCCAAACCAGAAGTTTGGTTTCAGGGGCTGCATGCTCCAGGATGTTCCCAACATGGCCTACGTACTTGGGTACGTCAATGCCTCCTGGACCTTGAGTGCGGAAGCAACCAGTTCCTTTTTGGTTCGTCTCTGGCGGGCTATGAGGGCCAACGGCATTCACTCAGTTACCCCGCATCTCGATAACCCCGAAGCTATGAAGCTGAAACCGGTTCTGAACCTCAAGTCAACATACGCCAAGAAGGCGACCAAGGTGTTCCCAAAGGCTGGAGAAGGCCTTTGGAGGCCGAGGAGGTTTTATTTAGAAGACCTATGGAGAGCTATGTTTGGTAATATTTTCGCCGGGCTGAAGGTTGCTTGAAATTGCTGGCCGGTGTAAGCACAACCAGGGATTTTAGACGAGGCCAGCTCCAACTAGGATGATGAAATGATTCGATGGCACCGGTCGTTGAGCAACTGCTGTGGAAGAATGTAAAGGCTTATGGGTAAGTGTTTCCCAACAGGGTAGGAAATAGCAACTTAGTTCGATCACTTTTGGCGACTGTCAGACATTCAGCCTTCAGCAAATTCCGAGACTCTAGCAATTAATAACCTTCAATGTTCAGACTCTGTGGCTAAGGGCGTGATAGTTTGCTAAAAATAATTGGAGGGTAAATAATTGAGGGTGACTTCGCTACTTCGAGGGGGTGGATCTGTAGTATAGGTTAGCGCTAAAGTACTATATATAAGCGAAATAAGCACTTATATCCCCTATTAAGGGCCCGGAGCTTGCTAGTAACCCTACTTCCCCTTATAAATATAGCTAATATCTAAAACTTCTTTTTACTACCTAACCTTTAGTATAAGATAGTAATAGTAATATTATAGTAGGGGGTATTAGTTAGTAAATAGCTATTACTAGCCTGCTTAATAATAATATTATTTATAAGTTTCCTATTAATAAGGATAATAGCGAAATAGCTAGTAACTATACTAACGATCCTAGGCTAAGTACTTAGCTAGGTACCTAACCTATTAATAATAACGACGATAACATTAATCCCTTTAATACCTAACCTGATAGCTAAGTTAATAATAAGGCCTCGAATCCCTTACCTATAGTAGCGAAGTTAAAGCAGCGACCCCTAGTAGTATAGACTAAGTAGTATATAAAGCGGGTTTTTAAGTACTATTTAGCGTTATAGTAGTAGGGGGCCCTCTTTATAATAAGTAATAAGAAGATAGCGTTAAGGTTAATAATAGTCGAGATCCTTCTAAAGATAAGAAATACCTACCTAAACGGTTAGTTTACTATTAATAACCTTATAGCAAAGTATAATAATACCTTATAGAGATATAAATAAGCTATTAACCTTATTAATAAGTTAAGCTCTTTATATAATAATAAGACTAGTTAAATTACTATAATAGAGTTAGTATAGGATAATTAGTATATAAAGAATAAAACCTACGCTAGCCTCTAGATCTATAGGATACTATATATCCAAAGCCTATATAATAAGATCTAAGTTAGCACGAGACTAACTAGTAATAATATCGCAGAGGTTAGAGAGTTAAGTACTTAGCTACTTAATAATAATAATAATAATATATTAGTTAACCTAACTCTATAGCCTTATAAGTAGAGGGTAGCTAACTTTAATCTAGATAATACCTCTTTAAGCCTAGGCCTAGCTAATAATACCCTTAATACCTTTAGAGGTAGTTAATTAATTAATAAACGAGCTGCTTTATAGTAAGCGAAAAAGACGCTCTATAACGAGGTTATAACTATAATTCAGGAAGGAATAGCCTACCTTACTTACCTAATAGGCGAGGAGGCGATTATAAGTATAATTATAACCTATAATACCCTATTTAGTTATTAGCTTAGGGATAAGGGTATTTTAAAAGTAGCGAGCTATTTTAAATATAACCCTATTTAAGCCTTAGTATTTAATATATTACTAAAGAGATTAAAGCTCCTATGCTTATAGAATAATAGTATTATAAGTAATAGGAGTCGTAGGGGTAGATTTAATAATAGTAGCGATATATTAGACTTAGAGGAGGAGGAGGAGGAGGCTAATAAGGCTAGTAATAGAGACGAGTTAACTTAAGGTAGTTAGAGAGACTAGGAGGGGCTAGGAAACCTTAAATATTTTTAGTCTAATAAAAATACTTAGATTTTAAGGGGGCTTATTAAATCCTAACTTTAGTACTAAAAAAAAGTCTTATTAGTCTTATTAGAGTAAGGTAATATTTAAAAAATAAGTAGTAGAATCCTTAAAAGTAATAGAATAATAGTAGTTATAGCCTTACTACCTCTAGTACTAATTACCTAATAACTACCTCTATTAAGTACTCCTCCTCCTCTAACTTCTTCTACTACTACTCCTAGTACTAAATTAATAACTAAAAACGCAGATCTAGGCCCTTTCTTCTACCTACTAACTTATCTACCCTTATCTATATAACTTTAAGGATTTTTTTAATATTAATAGTATTAAGTTTATCCTCTGCTTTTTTCTACTCCCTCTCTATAATTTTAATAAAGTTATATAGCCTAGTTATTATATAAATAATCCGGATTTATATAGTAAAGTTATACTCTAGTAGGCTACCTTAAAGGATTATAAATACCCTCTTTAGTATTCTAAATACCCTCTCTATTATTATCCTTAGCCTTATATAATATAAGTTAAATAACTCCTTCCTACTCTATAGCTATAATATCCCCTTATTATAATCTTTTAGGTAATACCTCTTACTATTAAATAGTATTACTATACCCTTAAGATCCTACTAGAAGCTTATATTAGTAAGGTAATACCTCCTATCTAGTATCTTAAAAGACTAGGCTAACGTATAGTTAAGTAGGGTTAAGTTATTAATATAACCCTCTATACCTATAAGTATATATATAAAAGTAAGGTTAAACTTTATTACTATAAGTATATTTTAAGCTAATTACTCCTTCTAATTAAAGAATTATTCCTAATTATCTATAGGGATATAGGTAGGGATAAATATCCTATTTATCGCTCTAATATACTTATTAAACTAAGCCCTCTCCTTATGATATTTAATCTCCTCTAAGATATATAACGGATCAGGTAGCTTTACGAAGTATTAATATAAAATATATATAACCTCTAGCACGATCTTAAATATCTATAATACTACATTCTAAGATACTTTAAATCGAGAGGTAGTATTCTATTATATTACTAACTACCTAATAATATATAAGAAGATTAATACCTTCTATTTAGTAGTTTAGAACTAGGTATTAATAATAAGGACCCTCTTATATAGCTAGTTTATAAGTAAGGAGAACTCTACTTTTATAAAGCGGAATAACTCTTAAAACTTAACGTTAGTATTATTAAGGAAATCCCTTGTAATAGCTATAGTAACTTATAAGAAGTTATATTATATATTATAAGTATACTTCTTAGGAAGGGTATACCTATTAACCCTCTCGTTATTAGCCTAAAAGTCCTCTTTAGTAATAATACTAACTATTATAATAGTAATAACGCTTTTAGTATATCGATCTATCGCAGCGCGCGCTTATATTAGTAGCGACTTCCTTAATTATTTATTAAATTAGCTACTAATTAACTCCTATACTTAATTAGTAAAAAGCTGCCTTTTTATAATTTATACCCCTAAATTAACCCCTATTAAGGGAAGTACCTATTAAGTAGGGGGGGGGATAATATATAAATCTAGCTAGAATAGGTACCTCTTATATAAGCTAAAATTTAGGCCTAATAAGGTATAGTCCCTCAAAAGAATTAGAATATTTATTTTTTTAGCTAACTAGTAGCTCTATAACTTAGCCTAAATCCTAATTATTTTTAGCAAACTATCACGCCCTAATCTAACATGTACAAGCAATGACGGATTCCATAAGTTTTCCTGCCGTAGTAGTATTTCTATTAACTAAAATCTCAGTCGCAAAGTTAAGCACAAACTTGATTACTCCGGTTGAATCCCTGAAAGTCAGGCCTTGTCATGGCAGTGTGGCTTGATGACTCGCCTTGAACGCCTTCGCGGGAAATAAAGTCGTCAGCTTCTATAACAACAAGTTGCCAAGATTCATTATCAACGGTTTCCCGAGGTAAATTCGCCTTTGAAATACCGGCGGATATCAATAACCAACTGTGCGGGGTTGACATCTCCATACAGCTGACGCGACAGTGTCGACGTCGCTTGTCCTGACTCGTCACAACTTGATTACCGACAGCCACAGATCGGATGATGTGACGACACAGATGGTGGACTCTGCGTATACCCACGTTGATGTACCTACAGGTAAAGCCATACATCCACACTCCCTGAGGAAAGAATTCTCCTGCAAGCATTGAGTGCATTCAGTGTCTTTCGTATGAAAAGTGCAATTTGAATTCATTGATCAAGACATTATGGACTTCCCTTTGAAATACCCTGAGCATCGCGAGTTGCTCGGCGGGGATCTGCTCGCCCAATGTCTGGCTCACCTAGGTGCTACTGTGGCCTTTGGCATTCATGGTTCGTAGATCTCGCCATCAAGGACTTCATCGTACCAACTGACGACTCTCAGGAGGTCACCTCGACAGCTTTCTCGTCGCTGCAGTTGAAGCCAACATCAGACTCGTTGATGTTCGGCACGAGACTGTTGCGGTCCAAGCTGCGGAGGGCTGGGCCAAAGTCAAGGGAAACAGTGCTCCTGGAGTTTGCTTTGTGACGGCCAACTCCGGGTTCTGCAATGGGCTGCCTGGCCTCGCTACTGCTTTCGCTGATCGGTCCCCCGTGTTCTGCATCACCAGTTCGCCCCCGTTGCGAGATGCTGAAACCAACTCCCTCCAAGGCTTCCACGATCAGGTAGTCCTGGCGAAACCAGTGACTAAATTCGCACATCGACTTACGACTGTCAGCGAAATTCCCAGAATTGTCAGTCTGGCATGGAGGGCGACCACCGCGGGTGCTCCTGGCCCGGTGCTCGTGGACTTCCCGATTGACATCCTCTTCATGCCTGTTGACCCCAGCAGCACGTCATGGGGTTCGATAATGTCCCCGCCCGTTGCTTCACCAGCCCCCAGTGGCGCGGCGATCAAGGAAACCTTGGAATTATGGAAGTGCGCTCGACGACCGGTAATCATCGTATCGACTGGTTCTTCGGGGGCGACCAAGGAGGTTCTCAGACTTGCTGAATCGACCAACACCCCGGTGTTCCATTCCCCCAAGTTCTCAACGGCCATTTCACATTCCCACCCCCTTTTTGGTGGATCAGCCACGCAGCTACCTCTGCTGCGTCTCGTTGGAAATCAACCACCCGACTTCGTCCTTTTGCTGGGAGTAAGGTCGGGCTTCTTAATGGGAGGCCGGAGCGGGGCGATCATTCCGAACGACAACAACTCAAAGGTTGTTCAGGTTGACCTCGACGGCAGTGAAATTGGGCGATCGACCAACGTCAACGTAAGCCAGAATGCTCATTGGATTGTGACTTGGCTGACCAGCTGGAAAACTAAATAGGTCGGAATCGTTGCCGACGTTGGACTCACAGCTGCCGCTATGGCCCTTGCCGTGGAGAAATCTTCATTCAAGGCGTCAAGTTCTTGGTTGCAACAGGCCTTGGACTTGAAGCAGTCACACGCAGCCTCAGCCGGAAACAATAATGAGCCGGTCATTCTCCCGGACAACAAAAGGTTACATCCATATCACGGCGTGAGCGCACTGTTCAAGGCACTCCCAGCTGGCAGCATAATTTCCATTGATGGCGGGGAAGCCGGTGGTTGGGCAATGCAATGCTTAAACGAGGCTGAAGCTGCTCTATCCATGGTCTCAACCGGGTATTTGGGGTTCCTCGGCAACGGTTTCGGGTACTCACTTGGTAAGTTATCTGGCTTCTTCCCTATCCATGTGAATAAGTAGGGTCAAAGCACTCATTTCTGCTGCAACAGGTGCAGCATTGGCCGATCCAGAACGGCTGGTGGTGAACGTTCAGGGAGACGGCAGTGCTGGCTTCCACATCGGCGAGCTTGACACTTTTGCGAAATTTAACTTGAAGATCTTGACGGTGGTTGTAAACAACGCTGTCTGGGGCATGTCTCAAGCTGGTCAGGACATGATCTTTGGCGAGAAGACTCCACAGCGCCCCTGTGTTGCAATGAATCCAAAGGTCAAGTACGACATTGTTGCACAGGGATTTGGCTGCCGTTCAGCAGTTATAGATGCCCAAGAAAATGATGTTGACAGGACCAAAACACTTGAACAGTTGGCTAGCACAGTCAGGGACCTTGTCGCGTCTGCAGGGCCAGCTTTACTAGATCTCAGGGTCTCAGACAAACCATATCATGGCACTACGAAGGTCATGGTAAGTTTCCTCCTCTTCCTACTCGTGAAGCACGACTAAGCTGGTGTGCAGGTTGGTAAAAGTGATGACCCCAGTGTCATCGTTGTACCCTACTATGATAACCTGCCCAGGCCATATTACAAGACTCCGGGAGACAAAACGTAAAGGAGACGTTCACATCTATCACGAGCCTCGTTGAATGGCATTTGGGTCAACACATTGAGGTGCAGCAGGTCTTATTTTAGAAGAATACTCCTCATCAACAATGCCTTTCAGGATAATTCTAACTCTGAGCAATTTGGGACTCTGAGATTGAAGCCTTGCTGTATCAATGCAAATTATGAAGCAGCGCATCTTCCTGCCATTTGCTCATTTCTTGCGGCCGACAAATCCGGCCTGTCGGCTTGACCGGGATGTAACGATATCATTGTACCTACGACAAGTGAAGAAAATGAGACAAAGAATTGAGCACTCTAATTGCTTTTTCACGAACTGCCTTCCAAGGAGGCCCTTCGCAGGGCTCCACCAATCACAGCAAAGGCCTCCAGGTTCTCCTAGGTTCTTGCTCCAAAAGAGAAGAAGCTACCCATAATCGAACGATAGGGGACTACACAAAAATTAAAATCCTCAATCTCCTGAGCGGATCTCGTTTCCATGTTGTGACGTTGCAGCTAAAAACATTGAAAGTTTAAGTTAGCGTGGATCCTAAATAACATCGCTTCCACCATGCTTTGATTAGAGTGTGGGAGACACGCCTGGCTGTACAGCTCAGCTCGATACAAGCAGCCATCTTCCGGAATGCTTTTCACCAAGCCGTCGCTCATCGTGCCTCCCGAATTCTCAACCAGACGTAACACTCAAACTCAACATGGCTACGTCTTTTTGGATTTTTCTCGCCAGCTATCTCCTAGCGGCAGTGGCTTCCTTTTCAGAACTCAGGAGACCTCACATCGTTCAGATGCAAGTTGCCGAAGGTGGAAACAACCTGCTAAGAAGGTCGTTGGTGGAAACTTCTCTGGAGTCTGTCTCTGCCAATCCCGCTGATATTCTCTACACCTACAAGAACACTGTCAATGGATATGCCGCACAGTTCACCGACGAATAAGCAGATGCCTTGAGGCTTCAGCCGGAGGTTTTGTCTGTGAGATCTGACGAAGTGTACCGTCTTCATACTAGTAGATCCCCTCAATGCCTAGGACTTGCAGGAAACGAAGCTTTGCTT
The DNA here is from genome assembly GCA_036785755.1 of Colletotrichum ledebouriae. NCBI lineage: Eukaryota > Fungi > Ascomycota > Sordariomycetes > Glomerellales > Glomerellaceae > Colletotrichum > Colletotrichum ledebouriae. The sequence goes on along the minus strand of JAVHLU010001272.1, from coordinate 17,900 downwards.
GGACCATCACCCCCCGTCTCGAATTTGTCCGCGACACACATGGATGCGATGGCAGATTATCCTGGCGCTGAGGCCGAATCCGACCTCATCATCGGAGTTTTCGGTACTGGTGCTTGGTCCGACAGTTATGGCTATCTGGATGACGGCATTGGTCCCAGCCCGGCCTGAGGGAAAGGCGAATGTTAGGAAGGGGACGGGTGGACCGCGAGCAACTGCAACAGGAAGTTGATTGGTGCGAGGGCCTCTTAAAACCGCGTCGTCGTGGCCGCCACGAACGGAACGCAGCCTTGGAATTGGACCGGGGAGTACCAATCTGCCAGGGATGACGATGGGCACGGCACACATAGTTCTTCAACAGCGGGAGGCTCTTCGGTCCAGGACGCAAGTTTGTTTGGTCAAGCGTCTGGTACAGCCCGCGGTATGGCTGGACACGCCCGTCTGGCCATGTAAAAGGTCTGCTGGAAGGAACGCTGCGTCGATTCCGACATTCTTGCGGCCATGGATAAGGCCATTGAAGACGGTGTCAACGTTATGTCGTTGTCTCTAGGTCCCAACGAGACATCCTTCGACGAGAACGATGGCATCGTCGTCGGCATTTTTGTCGCGATGGGAAAGGGCTTTTTTTTTTTGTCTCGGCTGCAACACCCGCCCGGGTGCCCGAACAGTAACCAACCTCGCTCCATGGACACTGAACGTCGCGGCCAGCACTATTGACCGTGACTTCCCGGATCATATCACTCTCGGAAATGGGAAGAGTTACACCGGGGCCTCTCTGTACAGTGACGGTTCCGTGACTAACATCGAGCCGCTGGTAGAGGGCCGAACATTCTGGTTCCTGGTTTGGCCAAACCAGATATCACTGGCCCCGGCGTCTCTAATCTGGCAGGATAGGCAGGCAAAGACCCGACGGCTATTGCAGCGCACACACGAAAGGTTGACTACAATGTCATCTCCGGCACATCTATGTCTTGTATCCATCTCTCTGGCATCGCAACCTACATCATGGCTCATCGTCCATATTGGAGCCCTGCTGCAATCGGATCAGCGATGATGACCACTTTATACTTCACTCTTCAGGGGGATATCTCGCCCATTTTGGATTCTTCGACCTCAGAGTCAGCTACGGAATCGCCATGTCGATCCTACTGGGGCCCTGTATCCTTGTTTAGTTTACAATTTTACTAAGAACGACTACCTGAATTACCTCTGCGCCGTTAACGGCAGCCAGGCCTTGATCTCCGGAATCACCAGAAGCAACTTCACTTACAACTAGTCTGAGACGCACAGTGTGTGTAATCTCAACTACCTCTCCTTCTCAGCGATTTACGACTCATCAGCCGCCAATGGCACCTACACGGCAAAGTTTACCAGAACTGTTACCAATGTTGGAAGCTCGATGAATTTCTTATGGGGGCTGCCGTCCAATGAATAGCCCCAATATCTGGCTAAACATGCTTGAGATGGAATATTCTGAGATGAAGTGTGCGCATTGGCGGCAAATCTTCGCTCTTCTTAGATACGTTCTGAATTCTTAAAGTGTGTATACTTCGTCGAGAATATCATTTTGCAAAGATAGAATCTGTCACGAGCCATGTTAGACTCTGATCGGGCTTGGCGAGACTCTAAGCAAAGCGTCTTCTATGTTTATTGCAGTTGTCAGTGTTTTGATGTTTTACGGAGCCGCTTTGCTTGGACGAAGCCAGTGGCTGGGTTGGGCATGTGCTGCCAAACTGATCACTATGCCACTGCAAACAAGTAAGAGTAGGACCATGGGAAAAATTGATGCATTACAGTAAGTCGTTGACATTGGACCTAGCTCAGCCTATCCAGAGATAAAGACGGGCTACGGCTGGAGGCCTGAAATAAGACTTCAACTTTTTTCAATGTTGAACAATTTAACAGCTTAGTATCTTTTCACTCAAGCTTCATTAGCCTCGTCTCATTCAAACCATCCCGTTTGAACGCCTGGGCGTGGGAAGCGAGATTTCCTAGAAGACTCCAAACTAACAGAAAGAGATCGTCATATACTTTAAATTTCCCTCAAACCGAAGTCCCCGCGAAGATTCGCTGTCATAGAGTAAAGTTTCCATATTGCGTCTGCTTTCTCTTTATCAATGTACACAGGCTTCTTTGCGGACTCTTGTTGAATTCTGTAGATAAACTGAGGCAAAGGAAATGGAGAGTGACTAGGTCCCGGGGGTCTTCTTGATGGTTAACACAAGCAAGTAATCGCTACTTCGCAGCAATACTCAGCTCAGTTGCAGGGTTTTGGTTGGCCGAATTGACCACAAAGAATTCCGTATTGTCACCAAAACCTCTTGTTTGGGCAGCATTTTTGTCTGCCCTATCAGAGAGCTCATTGATGTTGATCGCGCCGCTGCGGACATCAGAAAAGATGTCTTGTGGTCGTCACTACCTCTTTTGAACGTCACTTTCTTCGTCTTGCTGTCTAAAACTTCTTCCTCCTTGAATGTTCAGATACATATTGCCTAAACTCTTCTCTTCGCGCAGTCTCGTTCAAACAGAGCCTCTCCGGCCTCTAGTGAACGACTAGTCAACGCAAATCAAACACAGGATCGAGCGTACTTCGGAAATCTGCAGTTACCTAGATAGTGAAAGGACTCAAGCCTAAAACGCACAGATACAACAACAACTCCACTGACCTCACGGACGGCAAGTAGCCTCCTATTTCAGGATCTTGCGATCAAAGGCTTTTGGAACCCGGACCGCAGAAGAAATACCCATTGCAGAAATCCAGACGCAGGATGATGACTTGGTGTCGGACAATACCTGTCGACTACCTAGTACCATGAGTACCAATGCACTGCTGCTTAGATCAACCCATCAGATCAGCAGCCCCTCTAGGGCGAACCTAACCATGAAGGGACCAGTTCGGGTCTTGAATGAAACAGTGACAACTAACTTACTGTTTTACGCAAAGACTAGCATAATAACCGTATTTCATAGCCTACGAACCAGCAGCTGAACCTGAGACTCGGCGGCGACCCACTACCCTCGCGGAGAAGTCATTGTAGCGGGCGAAAAGTTGCGACTTGTGTAACAGGTTTCTAAGTTGTACTTGTACTCCACGCACGATAAACGGTCACGATCCGCTCAAAGACCGCGGCTTTATCATGAGAGCAATGGCCCCTAGCTTGGAAGAGCACTTCTTAAACCTCTGCGGCTACCAAAAATACCCATTGTCTGCAGGTATGCAGGTATGCATTGGGAGAATCACTAGACCTAAGTAACACAGTTGAGCTGACAGAAACTTTTATCTACCTCTATGTACCACACATCAGCATTAGCCGCGGCTGAGTCTGTACCCCTCTTTCATTTTCTTCTTTTCTTTTTAGTGTGAGCCGCACATTGCTCAATTGAGAGAACCAACCGGCCAAGAAGGCCCTTCGCCACCAACTGTCTCGCATTAATGTTCCTCGTTAGTCAGCCGCGAGGACGATCCGCTGTCTCCAACTCCCCAGCCCTCTTAATTATGAACCCGACCTGATCTGCCCACCTCATTGAATATCAAATCAATTGCAGACACATCAATCCTGGACACAATCGCTGATTCGGCCAATGCAGACACGTAAGACCACTCTTGGCGGCGGAGGTGATAGCGGCAGACGGTACTGCTGGGAATGCCAACGCCGGGGGCAGCCCTGCGACTCTGCCCGGCCCGTGTGCTCCAGATGTAAACTCGCCGGCATTGTATGCCCAGGCTACGAGAACAAGAAGCCGTTGACTTGGGTAGCTCCCAACATGGTGACTACGAGGCCTTGGAGAGGCAAAATGCCGGCAGCGGCTGCAAACCAAGCGGACGCTACCAGGAAGGATACAAAAGGTGCCCGAAGGACGGAGGTCGTTCCACAGTCTACTTCTGAAAAGAGCCTTGTCCGCATCTTTCCTGTACAGGAGCTCCGAACCGAAAAGTGCGATATTGCAGAGGCAACAGTTTATTGTGAGCAAACGTCTCCTTGCGTCATCTTGGCGAGACATGCTCCGATTCCGCTTGCCAAAGACGAACTCGAGAAACCAGCGCTGATCCTCGCTCGCTCTAGGGAACAACTATGTTTACCCATACTTTTACTCGAATCAGCTGAGTGAAAGCCCGTGGGTTGTGCCCATATCTCAGATAAACAAGATGAAACCTTATCGGCAGCACGGCTTGGTCGTCATGGCCATCGAGCACCGCATCTCGCGACTTTCGCCGATCAAAGACGATTCTTACGCCGCCGAGGTCAGATATCGGGGATATCAGCACCGTGCTGTTGCGATCCAAGCTCTGAATAAGGAGATTGCAGACGAAACCACGCGCGGTTCTGATGACACATTGACGGGCGTGTTTACGTTTCTTTTCGGTGATGTACGCGAAGTACGCTGGCTTTGAAGTAAGAATCGTCACGCTCATGTTATTCTTTCAGTTAATGGGGGCAGAAACGGCGCCCAATTGGCGTGTTCATCTTAGAGGCTTCGCGGCACTGATCGGTATGCGTGGTGGCTGGGAAGAATTTTGTCGAGCATCGCCGCAGTATAAGTCTCTGATTTTGTTTTTCAAAGTGTGAGTATACCCTGAAATACACAAATAGAGGCTTTTTGTTCTAGGCCTCGATGAAATATCGACACGATCTAGTATAGGGCTAATGTTCTCATTTACAGTGTCGAAAACCTCGCCAATACCACCAGCCCAGCGGACGATCAACTTTCACCGTTGGACAACTTCAAGATGAGAGAGCTGATTAGGGACGTGTTTTCCATTGGGTATTATCCTCAGTTGCCGTGCCCTATCGAGTTGTTTATTGGTATTATCCAAATCAACCGAATTCGATTTCTCGGAAGATCGAAAAGTTCTGCACATCGTCTCGGTGCAGTCCGGTCTGAAGCACAGAGCCTTCTGAACAAGGTGATTGGGTTCTCTCCAGACCAGTGGTTTGAAAGAGAAAAAACCCTGCCAAAAGGACATCTAATGATGGCTCGGGTCTACCAGTCTGCCGTGATTCTCTTCGGAATAGCATCCCTCCAAAGCGCCGGTGTGATTCTTCAAGGGGAAAACTATACTTCTGCAAGAGAGCTTCACACCGACAGGCTCTTTTGTCTCCTCGAAGAATCTACTGCGGACCCAGCCCTGAAAATTTGCGCGGCGTGGCCGATGATCGTGGCGGGTTTTGAAGCGAAAGGCAGAACAACATGGATGCGAAGCTTTATTCTGAATCGCATGGAAGAAGATAGTCGGCAGCTTGGCATTTGGTTGCCGATCGCCGCAAAAGAAGTACTCCAGAGATTTTACGTCCGCGTCGGAAGGACTTGGGACGATTGTTTCGACAAACCCCATGCGCTTTTCACATGAGACAGGTACTGTAGAACCGGCTAACTCAGACAGAGTTCTGTAGTGGCAGCTGATGCCCTTGATTACCCAATATTAGAATCCTGGTCATGTGAACTCTGCTGGTCTCGTGGTAAACCTCTACTATCTAGTCTGTGCGACAAAACGACGGCAGACAAGCTGTGGTTACATCAATCCAAGCTTTGGTGTCTCAACTAGGTAATGTTATGTTGATCTGTCTGCTTTACTTGAGAAGATACTGTCCGTCGTCGATCCCATCTCATGCCGCACCTGCCTCACCCCTTCACCTGGATATATCAGAGTCGTAGTACTCCGGGTACGTTTGCCTGTACCCGAGAACCCACCGACCCCAGTAGGCAACGGCTATGAGCAGCATACGACTAACAACGCGACCAAGAGATTGCCAAGGAATCGGAACAGCCAACGGTGCATCTGCGCTGTGCAAGAACACAAAGAGCTAGAAGATGCTTGGTTCTACTCCAGCACTCTTGCAGTCATCCAAGTACCCGAAGAAGTTTCAAAAGAATCGCTGTTCGTTCTCATATGACTCCGGCGTCAGGAGGATGTCTACCACCAGATCTTCTGTCGCCGTCGCGTACTCAAATCGGTGATAAGTTCCGGCCTTGATACACGCCGTCGCCCGACCATTGCGGTCGTTGGAGAGCGTGACAAAAGGCTTCGGGTCCGTTCCGCGGAAAAGGTTTCCTGTGCCTGACTGTACTCTGAAGAATTCATCTTGGTAAATATGGTAGTGGAAAGGTGGCTGGGTTATAGGCACTCCATTGTCTCGGCTTGTTGGCGGTACGCGATGTGTCATGACGTAGTCTAACCCGGGGGCTGCAAATGTGATAGATGATCTCCCTTGTTCGTATACGATAGGATTGTTTGCCGCATTGTTTGTTCGCGGCGGGTGCGCCGCCCTCAGAAATGGCAACATGACGAGCAAAGTTTCATTGCGCGAAGAATTCGAAGGGCTCGAGAGAAAACATGACAACGAAAGATTACGATAGGAGAACCCAGACTAGGTATTGGTTTTATCAGATTGAGAGCCTCGAAACGTACGTCGGAGTCGGCCTAAATATCTGCCCAACTCGGCGCGGCACATAAGACGCCTAGCCACGCCGCCGTGCCGCGTTGGGCAAATATTCAGGCCGACTCCGACGTAGAAGCCCTCAATCTGACACTAATTACGCCGGGGCGCGCGCGCTCTACAAAATGGGTTCTAAGCGTGTGCATAGTAGAGCACATGATATGGGTTAAATTTATGTGAGAAAGTGGAATTACTCCCTTGTGGCTGAACATGGGAGAAGCGCAGATACGCAACTCTAAGTATATATACAGTTACGCCCAATTGACAGCTAGAGTCGCCAGCCCCGGGAAACTCTATTCTTGCGGGGAAGTGACTTGGGACTGCGGAAATGCGGAATCGCGGAACTACGGTAGTTAGAAAACGAAACAGCACAGGGTCCATCTAGTTTCATATACAATTAAGCGTTCCTCAAAACTGGCCGGCAGTATCTATAATAGTTCATCGGAATCGAATACATAACAAAAACCGTGCAGCCGTTAGAAAACCCAGAGACTATCATGAATATTTGGGATTGACAAGTATGTCACTGTAAGTTTGAAGTTGAAAGAAATGGTCTGCGCATGGCAACCGGTTTCATCCATCACATGGTGAAGATAATGTCCCAGTCAGCCTTAGACTGAGTTCCATGGACTGGGATACCCAGGGTCAGTGATATTGACGCGCACAATTGGACTCAACCAACTGTCGTACTTGCTGGAGTCGTTGATGTCCCCTCCCCACCTCAAAGCCCGAACAAGAACACGATAATCTGCGTTGGGGAGTTGGTACATTGTCCCGTTGGCCAACTCAACCTCAGCCCAGGTCCATTCTATGCCATACACGCTGTAACCACGGAACAGAATGGATGTCGTGTACTGCGGCTTGTCCCCGCCGTACATCGACCCAACCAGGCCGTAACTCTTGACCCCAGCAAAGTTATCAAGCGAGTCGAGATCCATGGGCGGGCGAATCGTGGTTGTGTTAATGAATCCAGACGAGTTGGAGGCGGCTTCAGGGATATACCCGAGAGTTGAAGGTGTGAAGTTGTATGCTGGGTTAGAAGCAAGGTCGACCGGTACAGCATCCAGACGCACGTATGCCGAGGGCTGGTCAATGAACACAGTAACGACCGGATTGTTGTCCAGAGGCCGAGTCTGGTTTTTTGGAACCTCTTTTGCCGGAAAGCTGAAAACCATTTTGTCGTTGTTGCGGACGCTGGTGTCGCCAGCGATGATGAATGGCATGGTCGGAACACCCGCGGGAGGCTTCGGCTCAAGTTCCAGGTTCTTGACATCACCCGTGTAAATGTTCGAAAAGTCACCACGGGCATACGGAATGCCAAGATAGGGAAGCGCGAAATCGTTCACGCCCTCGGTCACAGTGATGAAACCACTGTATACGGGCAACAGGCTCGGGTCGATCGTGGGAGGCGTAACGGTAAACTCCACAGTCGCCTTGCCACCAGCTGGAATGGTGAACGAGTCTCCTGAGAAGGTAACTTCGGCGTAGACCGAATTTAAATTGGGCGCCCAGTAGAACATGGTGTTAAAGTCGAGGCCCTTGACCTTGGGGAGAGCGTTAACCTCGGCCGCGCCCTTATGTCCAAGCAGATACGTCTTGGGCTCGGAAGACTGGTTTGCAATCGTGAAGTTCTGCTTTGACGGAGTGGCCGTATCACCAAGGTTGAACTCCGTTGCAGAAAACACTGTTTCGGATGATATAGCTTTGAGAATGTTGACCAGACCGGAGCCTTGCTGTGCCGCTGTAGTCAGGATTCCATTTCCTTCGTACTGCTCCAGCGGAGTAGCCGATGACTGCAAACGTCTTCCGATCTCCCTGGGACCGAGACTGGGATATTTCTGCTTGATCAGGGCGTAGCATCCAGTAAGACTAGAATCAGTCAGTCAGGTTACTAAAAAGAAACTTAAGGGCGACACATACTGAGGGGTAGCCATGGAGGTTCCAGAGATGATTGCGTAGCCCCATCCGTCGGAGGTAACCCAAGTGCTAAGGATCGTACCACCAGGCGCCGAAACTTGTGGCTTCAAAGACATCTCCATAGTTGGCCCGAAGGTCGAGAACTGAGATGTTGTGTTGCCAGTGGGCTGCTGGATCTGGTGAACGGCCTGATCCTCAAACTTCAGGGTGAAGTTCTTGCCCTGCTCCGCAATGCCAGCCAGCATCTTATCAGACTGAGACTTCCTGAGTCTGACGATATCCATGTCCCCGTTGTAGCCGGGAGAGTCGATTTCCATGTCGCTGTTGTCGGGTATCCACTCCCAAATGTTCTTGAACCCGGACGAGTTGGAGCGGACGTCGATATCCAAAAGACAGTCGCTGCCTGAGCTGACCAACACAATCACATGCTCCTTGTCAGGGAATGCCGATATAGCATCCGTCCATGCCTCGTCAACGCAGTTTTGAGCATCATCATCTGCATAAAACACGTTGTAAGGTGCCGAAGAATTGATGGGAATAACGCGTGCGTATTCAATCGTCGATCCGTCAGAGCCCGCAGCGTTGTAGACGGTGACGAAGACGAAATCGCTGACAGCGCCGACGGAGACAGCGCTTGCATCCTGACCGGGAGCTGAGGAGAGGTAAATGCCCTGGTCGCCGTTGTTGCCGGCCGCGACGACGATGCCGATACCCTGTGATTGAATCTTGGCAAGAAGGGGAATGTAAGGTGAACCAGACTCCCAGACGGCCGTCACGCCGATGGACAAGTTGATGAGATCGACGCCGTCGCTCGCTGCCCTCTCAAAGCCCTGCATGAGGATGTCATCCGTCACGCCTCCGGTACAGCCAAGAATGCGGTAAGCATACAAGCTAGCATCGGGGGCGACTCCAACAATGCCAAAGCCGATGCCGTCCGGGTCTCTTGCAGCAAGGATCCCTGCAGCGGTTAGTCAAGTTCGCTCTATTCGAATGATGAGTCTTGTCACGTACCCGCAACATGGGTACCGTGGCCTCCTTCAAGACAAGTCGTGAGCGGGTTGTCATCTGGCACCGGATCATTATATCCCACAAAGTCGTCGCCGACAAGATCGTAGCCGCCCGCGACCTTGAAACCCTCGCCGAAACCGCCTCCTAGGGCCGGGTGACGCCAATCGACACCGGAGTCCAAGAATCCGATTTTGATGCCTTTGCCAGTCAGTCCCTGAGCATGGACTCTGTCGGCGCCCGTCATTCTCAAGCTAGACAAAACGTCGCTGGTTCCACTGACGTGGGCAACTTGGGCGGCATCTCTCAAATGTATGGGCTGCACGCCAACAGGGACGGAAGCGTCGGGATCCTTGGGCGCAACCCGGCCCGAAACCACTGGAGCAGGGCGTTCATAGTAACGATTAGGCCAGACGTGTTTGACTTGTGGCAGGGCCAGCAGAGTGGTGACATCCGTGTCATTCTTTGCGTTGATGGAGAGTCCGTAGAAGTATTCCAGGTTTTTGAACTCATGGCGGACCGAATAGTCCAAGACACCCTGGGCTCGGCGGTGGAATGCGGAATGAGCATCTACTCCGCCGGCGTCAACGGATCGCCCGCTGATAGAGGTATTGTGCTCGAGCTCGATGATGAAGCCGTGACTGGGTGGCGGTTTAATCTTGATTGCTGAGCCAGGCCTCAGAGCAGCCAGGCTTGGAGTTGCAAGCACGGCAGCAGCTGCAAAGGCGGGGAGTGCGACCTTCATGTTGGGAAATCTAGAGGCCGAAGAGGACGCAAGACAACGTCCAAAGCACTAAGCACTTGGAGTCTCCAACAAAAGTGCGGAAATCGACTCATGATAAACACTGAACTTCCACGATGGACGCATTCGGCACGATGAAGACGTGCTTGGCGATAAGGTTGGCAATATAAATTAACAGCCCGCTCTGATCATCCGTTCAACCTTTTGTATCTCAGTTTCCAATTTCTTGAAGCCACCCACCTAGGTATTATTGGGCAGGTGTTGTCGATTTCCTGTCGTCTGGCAATCTCAACTGCTTAAGCTCGAAAGCTTGATTGAGCCCGTGAGACTGGGTGCGGAGGACCAAACATCGAGTCATTCTTATAAGCCCACCAATCCTAGACCTACCATGAAGACTTCGTACACCTCCTCCAGCATCTCAAATGTTAGCGCGACAAGGGTTCCACTGTTACTACCCTTTGCGATTTCAGCTCGCCCTGGTAACAGTGGGTTCCCTGCCACGCTAACATATGAGATGCTGGGGGAGGTGAGGTGTATTTCGAGGAAGACTAGGATAACAATATCTAATGCATCCTCGCGTCCATCTCCGAAATAGGAAGGTAGTTGGGTGGAGACGCCTGAAATGAGCACAGGCAATGGCTTTCAATCTTAATCGGTCAAAGGAGGATTTCAATTGCCGGCCAATATGGGAGCGGACAACTGCAAATTTGGGGTCAATTTAAGTGCCGTATCAATCCATAATATCATTAAGATATTCCTAGTGAGACTCCAAGTAACATCGCTGGTTCCAGCTCTGCGCAAGCTTCACGGTGGATAGACGTTGGAATCATCTTCCTATATGGATCTGTTGAGAAACGTCCTATAGGGCCATATTTATAGTTACTAAAGAGCTTGTTCTATTATAACGAGAATAGCTATAACGTGGTTACTTATAACTATAGTTAGAGGAACGACCCCTAGAAAAAGGTTACTCTAGAGCTAATATTAGTTATATACTATACTAGGAATAGGTAATATTAAAGGTATTATAATATACCCCCCTAGAGATAGTAGTAGCTAGAAAAGCGCCTAACTACGTAGTATCCCTTAAAATACCTAAATATAAAGTAATATATCTATAAATAACCTATTAATAAGCCTATTTATAAAAGAAATAATAAAGTAAAGTTATTTATGTTAGGTATAGGCGAAGCGTAAATAGTTATAGTTTTTTACTTTTATAATTATTATTATTATTATTATAATACCCTTTATTTACTAACTCTTACTAATAGTAATAGAATCTATTATCTCTTATTAGCTTAGGCAGGGTAGCTACTATTATATTAACTCTAAATAAAACAACCTAGCCGCCCTCCTACTTTCTTAACTCTTCCCTATATATAATATAATAACTATATATATACCTAACTTTAGTTCTAATAATAACCTTATTATATATATACGTATATATATACGTATATATATACTTATATTATATAACGATCTTAAAGCTATTATAATATACTAATATATTTATAAATACCCCCTAAAAAGAAAATTAGCTAGGCTATAGCCCTTAAGAAGGCGCGCGCTATTGAAAGTAAGAATAAAGCTAGGGGTAGAGGGGCGCGCCCTCCTCCCCTAGAGAGTAATAGTAAGGTTATATATATATTATTCCTTCTTATTATTAATATATAATATACTAATATATTATATAATAAGTAGAAAGAAGTAGAAGTAACTTATAGAGGGTAGCTCTAAGGGTAAGGGTTTATAACTTAAGAGGCCCTAGGGTTACCCTCCTAAGTAGTCTAAGAGGATAGCTCCTAATAAGTTATAATCCCTTTATTATTATAACTATATACTAGAATATTACTAACCTTATTATTATTATAATCCCTAAGGAGATAGATAAGAAGGAGAGTACTAGTAAGAGTAGTTTAGAGCCCCCTCCTAGCCCTCCTCCCCCTAATAGAGGTATAAAAATAGAGTAAGTACTCTTATTTAATAAGCGCTACTTTTAGTATATTTTAAGTAAGCTCTTAGGCTTATTAGATAGAAGGTACTCGCTTAGTATAGTAAGTAAGTATAACTATTATTATAAGGGTAAGGTACTTTATTAATAGATAAGTACCCCTATTACTATTATAGCTTATTAATATACTAAAGCTAAGACTTTAGATAACCTAGTAATTAGAAAGGTAAGATTCTATATACGCTTTATTTTTATAACTATCTTCTAATATAACTTATAAACTCTTACTTATTAGAGAGCTACGCTCTATAAGGCTATTACTACTTAGAAGGAGGAGATCGTAGTAGTAAAGAAGGGTAGTAATAGTAAGGGTTTAGGTAGGGCTCTTAAGGTAATAGGTAGTTCTAGTATGCATAGTATTATCGCTCTATCTCCTACCCTAGTTCTATTTAGAACCCTAGCGGTTAGTATAAGTATACTTATACCTTATTTACCTACTAGTAATATAGCTATTATAATATATTATATAGTTAATAGTCTTATTAGTATATATTTACTAGAGGTATTACTACCCTTATATAATATCCTAATAGATTAGTATAAGTAAATCCTCTAAGGTTAGGTAGTAGAAAATTAGTATTTTAGGGTAGCTCTTTAGGGTAGATCGTATTCTTTTTACTCTTATAGGAGCGACTTTAGGCTCCCTAGCTAATAGGTTATAAATTAATTAAAGATTAGACGCTACTAGCCCTCTTATACTTATTTAGAGTATCCCTTATTTATTATAATTATTCTCTATATATCTTTTAGATTAAGGAGCGAATAGAACTATTTAAATTTCTTATAGTTAAGTACCTTTATAAGACTATTAGCTAGTATATTATTCGTTAGTATATATATTATACTAAACGATCCCCTAGTATATTCTTATTATAGCTATATATTCTAAATATTAATATACTATAGCTTAGTTAAGATCTATTCCTTTTTACTTATTATAAAGCGAATTATTTATTAGTTATTATAATAAATCTTCTAGATATCGCTAGGTTTAAGAGTGATATCCCTAAATAGCTTCTAAAGAGTAATTATATCCTTAGTAGTATATTCTAGGCTTAGAAGCCCTGCCTTTATTATTAATATTATAACTATAGGTTATTAAGTAGCTTTCTATTAGATTAGTCCTCTAAAGAGCGAGATTATTAGAAAGGGCTAGAACTAATAGGAACTAGAAAGATAATAAATAATATAGCTCTACCTATAAATAGGTAAGAATATTAAAAAGTAGGCTAAAAGGATATATAGAATAATTTGCAGATCTAATTAAAAGAGATTATTTAAATTAGGCGCTAATTTACTAATAAAATACTGAAAGAACGAGGTATAGGATTATTAAGGTACTAATTATAATAATATATATACTATACTAAAGTCTATTATACTCCTCTCCTCTACGTTCTACTCTATAGTCTTCTTATAATAAGTCTATATACTAAGGGAGTTTTTTAAAAGTTATATAGCTAAATCTATTTTATTTTATTCTAATTATCCCCTTAAGACTTTTTATAATATTATAAAAGAGAGTTTTAAAAAGTAAATAAAACTACTTTATAGAAATAGTAAATAAAGTCTATTTATAGATCTAATTTATTAATAACGTCTTCTAAATAAGCGATCTTATTATTAAGAAGGTCCCTTAAGTTTAACTATTTTTTACTATAAGTTATATCTTAATAATAGCCTTATTACCTCTTCCTCTTTATTATACTCCTTATCCTACTCTAATCCTTAATATAGCTAAAACTACCTGCTCTATTATACTAGGTATAAGAAGTTATAATAATATACTCCCTTAGGTATATTCTACTTAATCTAATCCTATTAGTTAACTCTCTACTAGATATACTCTATATAGCTATAGTTATACTTATTTAAAGGACTAGCCCTCTTAGGATATAATAATATATTTATAAGTATAGTTCTTAGGCGTAGCTTAATAGTTATACTATAACTTAGTATCTATAAGACTTATAACTAAAGCTAATATTTAAGGTATTTAAGCTTATTATCTAGTATTTTAGATAAGGTAAACCTAGATAATACTAATAATTTATAAATAGGTTAAGGAATATCTATTATAAGAGATAGTATAATAATATTATTATTTCTAAAGTCTACTATATTACTATTTATAAGTAAAGGGGTAAGAGGGTATAAAGAGAAGAAAGGTGCTTTCTTAAAGTCTTCTTAACTTAATAGGGTATCTTATAGAGCTATACTACTATTAATAGTTAAGTTATAGAACTCTATAGTAATTATAGATATATCTTAAGTAACTAAGGGGATTTTAGAGTTAGAGAATAATATATTATTACTTAAGGTTATATTACTAAAATATAGAGATAGTAATCCTTCTTAAATTAGAGCTCTAGCTTATTTAATATACTAGAGGCTATATATAAATCTATCCCTCTACTAAACTAAATGAATTATATAAGTATTAATTAATAGGAGCTTTTAGAGTTATAAAGGGGCTCCTATCTTATAATACTATATATTAAGGTCCTATATAGCCTCGATAAAGCGCTAATTACTATTCTAGTCCTATATAGACTTATAATAGAAGTAATAGCTAGTTAACTAGTTTATAAAAATCGTAACCTAGTAATAATTACTATAGTTTAGTAGAAAGAAGGCCCTAGTAGTATCCTAAAGATTCTTTACTTCTACTCTTTTAAGCTCTATAGAAGCCTTATTAATTTCTTTCTTAAGCTACTAGGCTAGTTTATAGATTAGGGTATAAATACTACGAGGGTAGCCCTTAATTATAAATATAAAAAGGGCTATAACCTCTAAATTATCTAACTCCTCTTATCTTATTAGCTTCCCTTATATATTATAAAGGTCTAATAAATATTCTACCTAGGCTAAAGTTATAATAGATAGCCCTCTTCTATATAGGTTATTAAGTAATTTATAGATTCTTAGTTCTATTATATATATTATAGGACTATTAGTATAAGCTCGTTTTTATTTAATATAGGGTTCCCTTTAGGTCTTATAGTATTAAATACTACTAAGGTATTAGTAGGGTTAAATATAATATCTCTCGGGGTAGTAGGGGCTAAGTAGGGCGATATAAATAGTTTTATAGACCTAGAGTAATTAAGATATTTTATAAGGTTAGCTAATTACTATAAGTTATAATCCCTCTTCTATTTCTTATAGTTATTCCTTCTTTTTATATTCTAAATATTTAGTTCCTTTAATAATCCTTCCTCTCTATGTAACTCTTTTAAATTAGTAGGAACTATTAGACTAATTTATAAATTAGTATCCTTAGGTACTAGTAGGTTAATATTTATCTTATTTAAAAAAGAAACCTCTAGGTTTATAAATTAAGGGGTATACTTAGCTATTTAATATTTAATATCTTCTTAAGCTATCCTTTTCTTAATATCTTTATCTCTTAATTTAAAGTATTAATTATATAAAATTCTATCTACTCTTAGTTAGGTCTAGTATCTTTTAGGAGGTATTTTATTAGTAAAAGTCTTTAATAAATAATTAATTTAAGCTTAATACTTTATTTTAATAGGCTATTTTAGAGGTACTAGGCTTCTAATTTATATAAAGAACCTAAGCTAATTAATAAAGTAGAAGCTAGAAGCCTATAATAAAGGGTTTATATATTAAAGTTCTATTAGGTATAGCTATCTTATTGAAACATCTTTAGCTTTATATCTTAGTAGAAAGCTCTTAGTAATAAGTATTAAAATCTATAGTTATCCTTTAGCTCCTCTCCTTAACTACTAATTATTATAAAACTAGTTTCTCCTATCTTATAAGTTAATTAGTAAACCTATAATAACTACCTTAGTAAACTTAGGTACTTATAGATAAATAAGAAGTATATCAGGGGACTTAGCTTTAATTCGGGTAATTATAATATCTCTTATATCTCTATCTTTAAAATTATCTTCTATACCTGTAACTATCTTATAATAAAGTAAATAGCTAGGCTTAGTAAGCCTTATAATATAGCGAGTAACTACTAAGATATCCTTACTATATATTAGAGTTATTATTTTAAGTATACTAATAGTATTAAATATACTAGCTATAACTTATTATAAATATAAAGGGCAAATCGTCTTCTCTACTACTTCTAGGGTCTTATTCTAATACTTAATAAGGATATATTTTAATATTATATTAAAAGGGTTTATCTAACTAGGGATATTATCTATCCTAGGCGGAGGGTATATACTATATTTAATTAGCTAAGGCTAGTAACTAAGCTTATTAGGAGGTCTAAAGCCTAGGATATCTCTATTATTTTATCCCTATACTTAAAACCTATTTATACTTAGTTTATTAGGTATAAGCCTTATTAAAAGTTTAATTTTAAGAATAAGAAGGTTTAAGGATCTTAACTCCTAGATCTATATATCTAACGCTTTATTATTATAAAAGATAACTTCCTTATTATAATATATTAGAAGAAAGGTTAATAAGGGGAAAGTATAACTAATTTATAAACTAAAGAGCTAAATAGAAGTAATATTTAAAGAAAAGGAGGAGCTATAGTATAGTAGTTAATATTATATAGTTAGTAGATAAATTAAGTTTAAAAGTAAATAATATATATATAAGGGAGGGAGAAACTAAAGGGCTCGAGGGGTAAGGAGTACGTTTTTATATCTATAAACTACTTTAATAATATAGTAATTTATTAGTAGCCTATAGAAAGAATAATTAACTCTTATCCCTTACCCTCCTTAGCCTTAATAAAATAAAATAAACTTAGGATAAAAAACCCTATAATAAATAGAATAGTAAATTAGAGTAGTTATATATAGGGAAAGAATAAAAGAAATAATAGTTAGTAGTAGCTATTAAAATAAGTAGCCTAGTTATAAATTAAATAAATATCCTCCTCTATCCTCTATTATTAACTTCTCCTCTTATAATAACTACCTTTAGCTAGCTACTTTAATCTTTATTTAACCCCTTTATACTTTCTTTCTTATATTTATAAATTATATCTTCTTATTATAGCTAACTATAACTTCCTTATTTTAGGTATTAAAAATACTAATTAACCTCGCTCTTATTATCTCCTATTAATAATAACCCTTTAGGTCCTTAGTTCTAATATCCCTATATCTAAAATAAAGAAAAATAATATACCTCTTTTTATTTAGTACTCTAATACTTAATTTTAAGTATTCTTTCCCTTCTTTTTAATATCTCTATACCCTCTAGTTAATAATTATAATTCTTAAGTAGCTATAAGCCTTATTTAGCTTTAACTTAATATCCCTAGTAATAAATACTTATAAGTAGCCTTTATACTATAGATATTCTCTAATACGACTATTAAGGTAATAAGGCTAGCTTTCTAGAAGGCTTATTTTAATAAATAGGACTTTAAATAAATATTTAAGGTAACTAAGGGGTCTAGAGAATTCTACTATTAAGTCTTTATTTATACCTCTACTACTTTCCTCGCTAGCTTATAGGAAATAAAGGTTTTTTAGCGCGTAGTAGCTATATATAGTTTATTTATTTAATCCTAAGGTAGTTATAATATAGTACTCTATATTTATTATAAAGAGCAGGCTTATACTACTAGGAACCCTATATCTAGTGTTTATATCTATAAACTATACTTTAAGTATATCTCTATACTAGGTACTCCTTATACTAACTACCTCTTCTATAAAACTTAAGAGAGTTACTTATATAATAATCTAAGTATCTATAAGCGCTATAAGTATAGAATTAAGTATAATAATAAGGTAAGGAGGAGTAGAGAATTTAATAATATTAAGGAGATCCT
>JAVHLU010001271.1:0-33748 GCA_036785755.1 Colletotrichum ledebouriae | reverse complement strand
ATAAGCTAAAAAGATAATTAATAGTTAATATAAGAAGACTATAAAATATTATAATAGTTAATATAAGAGGACTATAAGGAAGGAGAGGCTAGAGGTAAGTAATTTAGTACTAGTATTTAATATTAAGAGCTTTATTAATAAGTTATCTATTAAAAAGCTTAACTACTAATAGTAAGGCTCCTTTTATATCCTTTCGTAAGCTCTAAAAGCTCTATTATATTAATTAGTAATATTAATATATAATAAGGTTATTAGAAAAACGATTAGTAGAAATCGACTTTATAAATTTATTTAAGCTCCTAAAGGGTATTAAGAACTAAGTAATTTAGATATTTATAGATCTAATTTAAAAAGAAACCTAGTAAAAGTCTTCTTAGCGCTAGGAAATAAAGAGTATAATAATTATATACCTAAGGAAGAGGAGGAGGAACTTATAGTACCTAGGGAAAGTAATTAAAAAGAAGAGGAGGATTTATTATATTTAATAATAGAATTAAAATAGTATTTAAAGGATTTAGAGAAGGTAATTAAGGCTTTAAAAGCTAAATAATAACTAATTATTAAGATTCTTAAAATAATAAAAGAGAAAGAAAAGGAGTATATTAAGATAGAGGATCTAGGGGATATATAAGATTTCTTTTATTATAACTTATTTTAATTAATAATTTATAGACTTATTCTAATTATCCCTTCTTTTTATTTCTTAGTTTAAAAGTTTAAGATTCTAGGAATAATATTCCTTAACTTTAGGGATAAGGGTAAGAGATAGTATTAGTAACTCCCTACCTATTTAAAGCACGCCCCTCGCTATTATTTAATATAATAATAGCTTAGATAACTTTAATATCTATTAATAGTTATAGTAAGGTAATTAAGCCTTGGAAAGTATAAGATCCTTAACCTCCTAGTAATAATACTAAAGCTACCCTTCCTTACTAAATAAGTATAAGATTAAGAACTTAAAAATAAGAGAGAAGAAGAGAAAGGGAGAGAAGGTATTAAAATCGTAATTACTAGCCCCTAGTAAAGATATTAGTAGACTTTTCTTACCCCCCCTTTTTCTTTCCTAGAAAAGATTATTATTAATATTATATTACCTTCTACTAAAGAGAAAGAGAAAAATCAGGATACTTATAAAAAGGATTATATTAATTTTTATATCTAGATATACTTTAACTTTAGCTTTATAGACCTATTTATATAATATTTACTTTAATTTCTTATTAAAACCTAACTAGCTTCTTATTCTCTTTTCCTTTTTACCCCCCCTATATATTATATAAATATATCTAGAAACCCTATTTTCCTACCCTAATTTATAATATAAAGCCCTAAGTAGTCTGTGATTTCTATAAGGTTAAACTCTAGAGGTAGCTCTATTATAAAAGAGTAATAAGAGTATATAAACCTAGCTTTAGGATAATATTCCTAGGCTTATTAATAATATTTATTATAAAGGAGCGAGAAGTTAAACTTAGCTATAGCTATAACTATAGCGTCTATTAGAATTTAGGACTATAAGATCTCCTTAATACTATTAAATTCTCTACTCCTCCTTACCTTATTATTATACTTAATTCTATACTTATAGTACTTATAAATACTTAGATTATTATATAAGTAACTCTCTTAAGTTTTATAGAAGAAGTAGTTAGTATAAGGAGTGCCTAGTATTAAGACGTACTTAAAGTATAGTTTATAGATATAAATCCTTAATATAGGGTTCTTAGTAATATAAGCCCGCTCTTTATAATAAATATAGGGTACTATATTATAACTACCTTAGGATTAAATAAATAAGCTATATATAGCTACTATATACTAAAAGACCTTTATCTCCTATAAGCTAGTAAGGGAAGTAGTAGAGGTATAAATAAAGACTTAATAGTAGAATTCTCTAGACCCCTTAGTTACCCTAAATATTTATTTAAAGTCCTATTTACTAAGATAAGCCTTCTAGAAAGCTAGCCCTATTACCTTAGTAGTCTTATTAGAGAATATCTATAATATAAAAGCTATATCTAAGTATTTATTACTAGGGATATTAAGTTAGAGCTAAATAAGGCTTATAGCTACCTAAGAATTATAATTATTAGCTAGAGGGTATAATAATATAAAAAAGAAGGGAAGAGATACCTAAAGTTAGTTATTAGAGTATTAGATAAAAAGAGATATATTATTTTTCTTTATTTTAAGTATAGAGATATTAGGACTAAGGACCTAAAGGGTTACTATAAATAGGAGATAATAAGACCGAGGTTAATTAGTATTTTTAATACCTAAGATAAGGAAGTTATAGTTAGCTATAATAAGAAGGTATAATTTATAGATATAAGAGAGAAAGTATAAAGGGGTTAAATAAAGATTAAAGTAGCTAGCTGAACGTAGTTATTATAAGGGGGAGAAGTTAATAATAGAGGATAGAGGAGAATATTTATTTAATTTATAACTAGGCTACTCGTTTTAATAGGTATTACTAATTATTATTTCCTTTATTCTTTCCCTATATATAACTACTCTAATATATTATTCTATTTATTATAGGCTTTTTATCCTAAGTTCGTTTTATTTTATTAAGGCTAAGGAGGGTAAGGGAGGAGAGTTAATTATTCCTTCTATAAGCTACTAATAAATTACTATATTATTAAAGTAATTAGTAGATATAAAAACGCACTCCTTACTATTTAAGCCCTCCAGTTTCTCTCTCCCTTTTATATATATTATTTACTTTTAAGCTTAATTTATCTACTAATTATATAATATTAACTACTACGCTATAGCTCCTCCTTTTCTTTAAATATTACTTCTATTTAGCTTTTTAGTTTATAAACTACTCGCGCTTTCCCCTTATTAACTTTTCTCTTTATATATTATAATAGGGAAAGTTATTTTTTATAATAATAAAGTATTAGATATATAGATCTAGGAGTTAAGATCCTTAAACCTTCCTATCCTTAAAATTAGACTTTTAATAGAGCTTATACCTAATAAATTAAGTATATATAGGTTTTAGGTATAGGGATAAAATAATAGAGATATCCTAGGCTTTAGACCTCTTTATAAGCTTAGTTACTAGCCTTAGCTAATTAAATATAATACGCGCCCTCTACCTAGGATAGATAATATCCCTAGTTAGATAAACCCTTTTAATATAATATTAAAATATATCCTTATTAAATATTAGAATAAGACCTTAGAAGTAGTAGAGGAAACGATTTACCCCTCGTATTTATAATAAGTTTTAGCTAGTATATTTAATACTATTAGTATACTTAAGATAGTAACTTAAATATATATAGAGGATATCTTAGTAGTTACTCGCTATAGTATAAAGCTTACTAAGCCTAGCTAACTACTCTACTATAAGATAATTAGAGGTATAGAAAATAATTTCAAAGATAGAAATATAAGGGATACTATAGTTACCTAAATTAAAGCTAAGTCCCCTAATATACTCCTTATTTATCTATAAGCGCCTAAGTCTACTAAGGTAGTTATTATAGGTTTACTAATTAACTTATAAGATAGGAGAAACTAGTTTTATAATACTTAATAGTTAAGGAGAGGAGCTAAAAGATAACTATAAACTCTAATATTTATTACTAGGAGCTTTTTACTAAGATATAAGGCTAAGGAGGGTTTAATAAGATAATTATACCTAGTAGAACTTTAATATATAAACCCTCTATTATAAGCCTCTAGTCTCTACTTTATTAATTAGCTTAGGTTTTTTATATATATTAGAAGCTTAATACCTCTAAAGTAGCCTATTAAGATAAGGTATTAAGCTTAGATTAATTATTTATTAAAGGCTTTTATTAATTAAATACCTCCTAAAGGATACTAGACCTAACTAAGGGTAGATAGAATTCTATATAATTAATACTTTAAATTAAGAAATAGAGATACTAAGAAAAGGATAGCTTAAGAAGATATTAAATATTAGATAGCTAAGTATACCCCTTAATTTATAAACCTAGAGGTTTCCTTTCTAAATAAGATAGATATTAACTTATTAATACTTATAAATACTAATTTATAAACTAGTCTAATAATTCTTATGAATTTAAAAGAGTTAGATAGAGAGGAAAGATTATTAAAGGAACTAAATATCTAAAATATAAAAAGAAGGAATAACTATAAGAAGTAGAAGAGAGATTATAACCTATAGTAACTAGCTAACTTTATAAAGTATCTTAACTACCCTAGGTTTATAAAACTATTTATATTACTCTACTTAGCCCCTACTACTCTAAGAGATATTATATTTAACCCTACTAATACCTTAGTAGGATTTAATATTATAAGACCTAAAGGGAACCTTATACTAAATAAAGATAGGCCTATACTAGTAATCTTATAGTATATATAATAAAACTAAGAATCTATAAATTACTTAATAACCTAGTATAAAAAAGGGCGATCTATTATAACTTTAGCCTAGGTAGAATATTTATTAGACCTTTATAATATATAAGGGAAGCTAATAAGATAAGAGGAGTTAGATAATTTAGAGGTTATAACCCTTTTAATATTTATAATTAAGGGCTACCCTTATAATATTTATACCCTAATCCACGAGCTAGCTTAATAACTTAGAAAAGAAATTAATAAGGCTTCTATAGAGCTTAAAAGAGTAGGGGCGAAGAATCTCTAGGATATTACTAGGGCTTTGTTTCTACTAAACTATAGTAATTATTACTAGGCTGCGATTTTTATAAACTAGTTAACTAGCTACTATTTCTCTTATAACACTATATAGGACTAGAATAGTAATTAGCGCTTTATTAAGGCTATAGAAGAAGTTAATATATAGTATTATAAGATAGGAGCCCCTCTATAACTCTAAAAGCTCCTATTAATTAATACTTATATAGTTAATTTAGTTTAATAGAAGGATAGATTTATATATAGTCTCTAATATATTAAATAAGCTAGAGCTCTAATTTAAGAAGGTTTACTATCTCTACGTTTTAGTAATATAACCTTAAGCGATAATATATTATTCTCTAACTCTAAAATCCCCTTAGTTACTTAATATATATCTATAATTACTATAGGGTTCTATAACTTAACTATTAATAGTAGTATAGCTCTATAAGATACCTTATTAAGCTAAGAAGACTTTAAGAAAGCATTTTTTTTCCCTTTATACCCTCCTACTCTTTTACTTATAAATAATAATATAATAGACTTTAGAAATAATAATAATATTATACTATCTCCTATAGTAGATATTCCTTAACCTATTTCTAAATTATTAGTATTATCTAGGTCTACTTTATTTAAAATACTAGATAATAAGCTTAAATACCTTAGATATTAGCTTTAGTTATAAGTCTTATAAATACTAAGTTATAATATAACTATTAAGTAATGCTTAAGAACTATACTTATAGATATATTATTATATCCTTAGAGGCCTAGTCCTTTAAATAAGTATAACTATAGCTATATAAACTACGTCTAGTAGAGAGTTAACTAATAGGATTAGATCGAGTAGAATATACCTAAGGGAGCGTATTATTATAACTTCTCGCGCTTAGTATAATAGGGTAGGTAGTTTTAGCTATACTAAGGATTAGAGTAAAATAAGGAGTATAATAAAAAGGAAGAGATAGTAAGGCTATTATTAAGATATAACTTATAGTAGAAGATAGTTAAACTTAAGGGACCTTTTTAATAATAAGATCGCCTACTTAGAAGACGTTATTAATAAATTAGATCTATAAATAGAGTTTATTTACTATTTCTATAAAGTAGTTTTATTTTTTTTTTAAAACTCTCCTTTATAATATTATAAAAAGTCTTAAGGGGATAATTAGAATAGGATAGAATAGACTTAGCTATATAACTTTTAAAAAACTCCCTTAGCGTATAGACTTATTATAAGAAGACTATAGAGTAGAGAGTAAAAGAGAGGAGTATAGCGGATAGAAAAGTATTATTATTATTACTATTAGTACCTTAATAACCCTATACCTCGTTTTTTAGTAATTTCTTAGCGAATCCGCGCCTAATTTAGATAATCTCTTTTAATTAGATCTGCGAATTATTCTATATATCTTTTAAGCCTACTCTTAATATTCTTACCTATTTATAGGTAGAGCTATGTTGTTCATTATCTTTCTAGTTCCCTTCGGTTCTAGCCCTTTTCTAGTAACTAACTCCTTAGAGGAAAATAAGGAGTTAGGAAAAGACTAACTCTAGAGCGAAATTAGGCCCTAGAGCTTACTAAGGAGGAGATATTAGGTTAGAAAGAATATAAATAGGAATAACTAGCTAATAATAAGCTTATTATTATTTAAGTTAGAGTTAATAGAGGATATCTAGCTTATACTCTAATAAATACTAGGAGTAATACTTATATAATAATTAACTTATCCCTAGCTTAATACCTCTACCTTCTATATATTAAGAAGAGACGCTAACCTATAAGAAAGTATATTGAGCTCGGAATTACGCCGCAGCCCCTTTATAAAAAGACTATAATAAATTCACCTAGTTCGCAGGCATAATTCGGGAAATACTATATAGGTATTTTAACCTATACCCTCTACTAATTAAGGAAAATAATATAGGAACCCTATACGTTCCTACTACTCGCAAGTAAACCCTCTAAATATTATAGAGTTAGACGCGCGCTATACCGGGGCTAATTATATTAGAGCTAAATAAGCTACTAAGGCTCTTATAGCCTAGAAAAGCTACTATATAAGATAACTCCTTAACCTAAAAAGTCAACCTTCGAGCAAGGTATTAAAAGTAAAAGCTACTATATAAGATAACTCCTTAACCTAAAAAGTTAACCTTTTAGTAAAGTGCTATAAATATTATTATATAAGAAGTAACTCCTTAACTAAAGAGGTCTTTCCTAAGAGGTTCTTATAACTAGAAGTATAAGAAGCTTTATAAGTAGGGCTTTATACCTCTCCTTCTTCCTTATCCTTATCCCTTAACTATATTAGTACTAAACCCTATATATAAAAACGCTAAGCTTAGATAAGGTATACCTTTTAATACTAATAATATATAAGAGCTCGCTAGAGAGTTTAGTATTAATATAATTAATAAAACCTGCTTCTTTTTTAACTACTCTATTATATATAAAGAGTATATTATTAATATAGCCCTTAAGAGGGCTCTTATTAATACCCCTAGAGGGGATACTTATTATTATATTATAGCTATATAAGTAGACTTAGTAGTAGAAGCTAGGTAGGTTATTATATACCCTATAGAGTAGCCCTTCTTCGAGCAGGTCCTCTATACTATTAAGGCAGAGGCAGCCCAGGCCCCTTAGGGGTTAGTGAGTACGGCTTGCGCCGAATAGAGAGAGCGTTACTAACGACGGCATAGTAAAGATAGTAACGACTTCTACAGAAGTCATACTAGTAAGCAGAGCCTAGTGGTGCAGCTGGGACGAAAGCAGTGCGCCCCTACTTACCTAGCGGACGAAGCGGTGATAGAGGCGGTATTTAATAGCAGCGCGGGTAGTGCGCGAGAGGAAAAGTCGATAGTTTCGTAGTCTATTAAATAATTAAAAACTATATTGTTATTAATATAAAGTTAAAGGTCGTGAGGCTATCTAGTGGGGTACGTATAAGTACGGCTATAGTTAGGAAAGTTATAATCACGTGACTAAAGGCTATGTATTATTAGGAGGCGCGGAGTTAGAAGGTCTGTTGCACTTGAGCAGGTAAAATCACTATGCAGTAGCCAGAGGCCTAAGAAGGTATATACTTAGTAGACTATTACTAAGTAACGCGCTAGGTATAGTAATATTTAACTTAGAAACGAGTAGCTATACCTAGCGTATCTTTATATATATAGTTAATAGCCTAGACCCTAATATCCTCTTAGGGCGCCCTTAGATAGAATAGAGCTAGGTTATTTATAATATTATAACTTACTAAGTATACTATAGGAGGGGATAAGTTAGGCTATACCTAAATAACTAAGAAGAAACTCCCCTTATAAAGGAAATAAGGGTTATAAGGTTCCTTAAAATACCCTTATTCTCTATAATCTACTAATACCTAGCGAGATAATAGGGTAAGTACTAGGAGGGTACTAAAGAGGTACTAGTATAAGCTATTAGCTTATTTAATATTAAGAAAGCCTTAACCTTAAGACTAAAAGAGGATTAATAATACTATTTACTAGACTAGGCCTTAAAGGAGTTTCCTAACCTATTTAACCCTAATAAGGCTTACTTATTACTCCCTAGGTAACTAGGGGTAGATTATTAGATTAGCTTTATACTAGGACTAGATAGGAGGGAGCTATTACTCCCCTAAGGCCCCCTCTATAGTATATTAAGAGAAGAGCTACTAGTACTAAAAAAGACCCTATAAGACCTCCTAGATAAGGGGTTTATTAGGGCTAGTAGCTTACCTACTAGGGTATTAGTACTCTTTATAAGGAAGCCTAGTAAGGGGATTCGCTTCTATATTAACTATAGGGCCCTTAATATAATTATAAAGAAAGACTACTACCCTCTCCTACTAATCTCTAAGACGCTATACTAAATAAGTATAGCTAAGTAATATACTAAGCTAGATATAATAATAGCTTTTTATAAGCTAAGGGTAGTAGAGGAGTACTAGGAGAGAATTATATTCTATACTTAGTATAGATTATTTAAGTAAGTAGTTTACCTATTTAGCCTAACTAGCGCCCCCGCTAGCTTTTAGTAATATATTAATAATACCCTATAGGATTTCTTTAATAACTTTATTACTACTTATATAAATAATATATTAATTTACTTAGATAGAACGAGGGAAGACTATAAGAAGAAGGTCTAGGAGGTCCTCTAGAGGCTAGCTAATATAGGCCTAAACCTTAACCCTATAAAGTATAAATTCTTAATTAAGAGGGTTATATATATATTATTTATTATAATAGCTGGAGAGGGTCTCTCCTATAACCCTAAGAAACTCTAGATAATTACTAAGTAGTTACCCCCTACCTCCCTAAAGGGGATCTAGAGCTTCTTAGGGTTTATAAACTATTATAATATATTTATATTAGAATATAGGGATATTATTAGACTACTTATACTACTTATTAGGAAGAATATAATATTCTAATAGGGAGATAATTAAGAACGAGCCTTCTTATATCTTAAATAGCTTTTTAATACCTAGCTAGTGCTTTATTAGTTTAGTCTAGAGGATAAGATTATTATTAAAACTAATTATTTAGGATTTATATTAGGAGGGGTACTCTTATAAGTTAACCTAGAGGGTACTTAGCCCCCTATAGTATTCTACTCTTAGAAGCTCTTATCTATAGAATATAATTACCCTATTTATAATAAGGAGCTCCTAGTAATCCTTTCTTACCTATATATATAGAGGGTAGAGCTATATAATATAACTATTTTTAAGGTACTAACTAACTACTAGGAGCTTAAATATTTTATAAATAAGTAGCACCTTATAGAGCGCTAGAGCTAGTAAGTAGAGGAGCTATCCTAGTATAATTTTACTATTAAATACTACCCTAATAGGGAAGTAGTAGCCCCTAATACCCTCTCTTAGAGGGAATAGGATATACTATAAGGGTAGGATAACGAGTAGAAGTAGGAGAGGGTCTTATAGCTAATACTAAACCGCGCCTACTACTATAGGGACCTTATAGTTAGCCCCCTAGTAAGGAGAAGTTAGAAGGGCTATATTAATATCCTAGATACTATAGTTTTTAATAGTAACCCTAAACTATAGGCGCTATAGCTAGAAACTATAAAAAGGATATAATATATAAGGCTATATACTACGTAGTTACTTACTAGCTTTAAAGCTTCCTACTAGATATAAAAGCTAAGGTTTAAATTAATAAGTATAATATTAATAGTTAGGGGAGGCTAACGTTTAGGGGGAGGCTATAAGTACCTAGCGGGGAGAATAATAATAACCTACTAGGGGAGCTCTATATAAAGATTATCTAATAGAGCTATAACTTAAGTATAACTACCTACCTAGGCTATAATAGCACGCTAGAAATAATAAGCTAGCGGTTCTATTAGCTAGGATAATTATAGATAGTATAGAGATTTATAAGAAACTATAATATCTATAGAGGGATATATATCTAGAGATAAGCTAAGAGGGGCTTCCTTAAGCCCTTACTAGTACCTACCTAGTTATACTTAGACCTCTTAATAGACTTTATTATAAACTTACTACTTATAAAGGATAACGCTAGCTAATACCTATAGGTTATAATAAATAGGCTAGGTAAGTTAGTAATATTAGAGGAGATAGGTATTATAGAGGTAGAAGCTTATACTTACTAGTTCCTTAGTTCCTATTTCTAGTTCTATAGGTTCTTATATAATATTATTAGTAATTAAAGGTCTAACTAGGTAAACTACTTCTAGGCTAAATTCTACTACCTTATTAGTATAAGGAGGCTATTAAATACTACTTACTACTTATAAACTAATAGTAGTACTAAGAGATAGAACTAGGAGATATAAGCTATCTTATATATATTTATAACCTAGGTATAGGATAACTAGGGGTAGCTCCTACTTACTACCTAGCTAGCGCTCTATAATAAGGTTAGTAATATAACTAGGCTCTTACTATTCTTCTTAGAATATAGGTATTATACTAACCCTATACTTATAGTAAATAATATAATAGAGGAAGTCCCCTCTAGGGATATAATAGCTACCCTCCTAGTAATAAGACTATAAGAAGTAGTAGACTTCGTCTAAGTAAGTATTATAGCTACCTAGTAGTATAATAAGGAGAATATAAACTAGTATAGGATACTTATAGAGGAGTATTAAGTAGGTAAGAAGGTATAGCTTTTAATAGCTAACTATAAGAGCCCTTAGCCTAGTAAGAAGCTATTATAGTTATATTATAAATATATTATAATAAGAGTCCTAAGCCTATATATTATTAAGTTAGATATACCTAGTAATATCTACCTAAGGTTCTATATAAACCTCCTCTAGAGCGTACTAGAGGACCCCTTACCTATATAAATAAGGATAGACCCCTAGCTACTACTAATTATAACTAATAATAGCGGATTTAAGTAATATATAGAGGAGATATATATAGCGCGATAGAAGGTAGTTAGGCGAGGGTAGAGACGCGAGGTCCTAGTTAAGTAGGAGGGGTATATAAAGCCTACCTAGGAGCCTATAGAGGCTATTATAGAGATTACTATAATAGATAGTTATAAAGCCCTATATAGCCTAGTTATAGATAATAATAGTAACCTAGCCTACGCCTAGGGGGGAGCTAGCTAGGAGGGGGGATAGTATTATAAGCTACGCCTAGGTTAAGCCTACCTAGGCTTCTACTTAGGCTTACTACCTTAAGGACTTACCTAGGGCTTACCTAGGGCTTACCTAGTTATTCCCTATAGACTAGTAAAATCTCTACTAGAGAGGAAAACTTCCCCTTTTTCCTCTTTAGCTTAAATAAATAGTATTATAGCGACCTTATATTAAATAAACTCGGGTCTAACCCCTCGTAGGCGTTAAGGTATCTTAGTAGCTTAGTTTAGATTAATTTAAGATACCTATAGTTTTATTACTATACTTAGATAGAGTACTTTAAAGATTTATTTTATAACCTTAGATTACCTATGGAGGTATCTTATAGCTTATTCTAAGTCTTCTAGTTCAAGGCTTTAATTAAAATCGATAAGGTAGTTAGTAACTACTACTAAGTTTTTATCTATTATTCGGCGTGGAAAAGACCACGTTTTTTGCGGACATAAAGGTTACTAGGTAAATAGTAGACCCCTGCCCTAAGCTAACGTTTGAAACCCCGATATAGGTGTACATCGATGCTTATATAATTGGGTGCTCTGATGGGTTAGGATGACAAAAAGGCCCGAACTAGGGTTGTTGCTTCTTGTTCTTTTTTCTGATTTCAGTTTTGCATGTCGTCTTGAAGGATTATCAGCCTAACGAGCCGTCAAAATACACTCTAGGTCATTTCTTTATTCATCACTTATGGTATTATCTGGTTGTCATCCGCAAATAAGCGCGCCAAACAGAAGCCGAGCACGTTGCATTTGGGCAAGAGATACTTGAGATGGTGTTGGCGAGAGAGCAAATCACTCGCTTTGCCCCTCGGCTCCAGCCCAGTCGCTCGGTGCCGTCTTCGCTTGTTGCTACTAGCCTTCTCTTCCAACCAGTGTCCCTTCACTGCATACGCTTTTCTCACATTACAACAGCTTGAGATCTGAGGCATTTGAATGGATTAACGAATGCTGCCAAGAAATCTGGTCAACGCCCCTATGCCGCGCTACTCTGGTGAACTGAACGTTCCTGTCACTAAAGGACGAACAAAAAGATTTTCAAACAAGACGATTGCCTATCACAGGGACCTTATGGTGGACTTGGCCGACCAGACACACTCCTAGTGTCAGGACCATGCCGAGAATTGGAGGTCTAACGTCCCTTCAATGGTCCTGAATGATCGGCCTCCGAGTGGTACGCACACGCGGATAAAACCATGACAAAGATAAGCCCTCGAGCTAGTGCACTTCGATATATTCTTTTACGCACAAAATTAGAACCGAACCACACGAAGCATGCATAGCACTGACCGTCGACGTCTTCTATTTCTTCTTAGGTTTGGGGCATAAACCACGGCGGCCTTGACTTCGTGAACCGGTGGCATCAAGTTTAAAGAGCCCCAGCCACCAATTTGGTGCAGTCGAGGATTAGAAGGACAAATTGGGCACACCCGATTCATTGGAAACTCTGCCAGCAATCCACTGACCCCCTTAATCTCTGATCTATGCTACCCAAGACAAGGTATTCGGACATACACACTTTGTCACCCCCATGTCTAGAACATGCTCTGGAAATCCAGAGTTTAGTGTGGGTATTTCAAGGCCCTCAATGTCACGTTCGACCTTTTGCTAGTTCAACCCTGTTTTCCATTCTCTTGTGAGCCCACAAATCCGCCCCAAGTATACTGAAGCTTTTTGTCCAAAAGCCAGAAGGAAGGTCAGGGAGGATCTGGCCGAAGTGGAAACGAGTTAGTCGATAAGAGGCACAGCATTGACATCAAAATGAGGAAGTGTCACAGAGCGGGCTAAAAGTTTTGCGTGACATGTGTGCATCAAATCCTTGAATGCAGCAAAGTTGAATACTTTATTGGTTTGAGCAAAATGTTGACCTCACGTGCAGGATAATTTTCGAGCTACCAAATGAAATCAAATGCATTCTATGGACCCCTTTGGATTACAGCCTCCCCTGCACTGATTCGCGATTTCCTTCACTCTCCATGCCATGTCTCTCACTTAGCCTTGATTATAGGCTTGAAAATTTCCAACAAGGTCTTCTGTCCCACCTTGGGAGAGCTCTTCGGCTCGGACTTGGTGACCCTATGACGACGATCTTCGACGGGACCAGTGGCACTCTCTTTGGCATTTGTTCGTGTCATGGACTTGGGGGGGCGTCCGCGCCTGCGTGGCTGTGGAGGGGTCACTTGAACGTCGACCTGAAATTGGAATGGAATGGTGAGCGACTTCGTTGCGACGTTTCCCGGAATCGGAACTTACCTCAGCGATGTCGGAGCCATTGAGGAGCTTGGTGGTGTCAATCTCCGAAGGACCATAAACCGGCGGGCTGGAGACAGGGTCGACGGGGTTGGTGGGTGGGGGATTGAAGCTCTGGATGGTCAACGGGCTGGAGTTGGACGCATCCTCCTGGCCAACGTCGATTTCGATCAGTGGATTGCGGGTCGGAGTTGCTGCTGGAGTGACCTGGGATGTGGAAATGGAGCTCTGAGTTGGCGTGGATGTGAGGCTCACAGCTCGGTTAACACCCAAGGTTTTCTGAGTAGGTGCAGGAAGAGAGCCCACAATGGTGGCACGACTGGGAAGAGAGGATGTTTGCGCCAATGGGGGAGAAGAGCTCATAGGCGTGGTTGCGAGACCGGAGAACAAGGTCTCGGTGTCGCCTCGCCGGACATCTTGCCAAACGAATCTAGAGGTCCCAAACTCCTTGTCGTACGCGTCGTTTAGCGAATCGTGGAAGATATCTTCCACGAGTGAGTTATACTGCGCTATGTCAGAAGGCATCCCGCAAGGTTGTAGACTCACTCACCGCATCTTCGAACGTGTCTACACCGTAATCTGGATCGAATGACTAATCAGAACGAGCTATTCAAATGGAGTCTAGAAAGCAGCTTACGTCGATTACCAGGAAAGCCTGTGACTTGCTCCGACGCTGCGCCCCAGCTGGTGTAGATGCCAAGACACTCGCCCCTTGACACCACATGGAACTTATCCTCACCTTGTGGGAGCTGACGAGGGGTATTGGCGCTGTATAGGGTTGCAAGCTCTTCAGCCTTCACTCTGGCATCTACAGCTTGTTGGGAATCCGTTCTGTAATGCCTGAAGCCTCGTTTGGGGTGAGGCGGGGGCCCTCTTCTCCCCCCTGGGGTGGAAAATTAGCAAAGTGTAAAATTTAGAGGAGAACACTGAGAAACTCACTCCGTTGCCTGCTACGAGCCATTGGAGGACTGGCGGAAAATGATGCTGGAAAATTGGATTCGTACGGAAAGCAGCAAAGGAACGATAGATGACCTAACAAGCTTATAATATGACGGATGATTCTGATTTTATAGGCGAAATAATGCGGAGAAACGCGGCAAACGGTGATCGATATCACATCCACTGATCCCCATTGCCGTTCTGTTCTAGGAACAATACGGGAATGGTTTTCAATAGTCTTTGACTCAATCTCGCATTATTTCGATCTTGCACCAAGGAATACTGTAATTTCCGCTTGCTGTTGCAGTGTCCACTCGAATTTCACGAGCGATATGAAGTAAGGGTAGCTAAAAAGCGCTTTTCTCATAAAATACGTATAGATTTATATATAATCCAAAAAGCGGCAAAAAGCATATAAAGTAGCGCTATACTTAATGAGGTAGGAGGTAAGCTAATACTACTACTAAGCTTTTTACCTTATCTAAACTTTAACTCTATAACTGGATAACTATATAACTCCTATATTATTAAGTTAGTAAATAAAATATTTTTAAATACTATATCTATTTTATAATATTAAGTTCGGAATTACGCTATAGCCCCTTTGTAAAAAGACTATAATAAGTTTACCTAGTTTATAGGTATAATTTAGGAAATACTATATAGGTATTTTAACTTATACCCTCTACTAGTTAAGGAAAGTAATATAAGAACCCTATATATTCCTATTACTTATAAGCAAACCCTCTAAATATTACTATATAAAGTCAGGCGCGCGCTATACTAGGGCTATTATACTAGAGCTAAATAGGCTACTAAGGCTCTTATAGCCTAGAAACGCCCTCGCTAAACCTTCTAGTAGGGTGCTACGAAAGCTACTATATAAGATAACTCCTTAACCTAAAAGGTTAACCTTCTAATAAGGTAAAAGCTACTATATAAGATAACTCCTTAACTGAAGAGATCTTTCCTAAGATGTTCTTATAGCTAGAAGTATAAGAAGCTTTACTATTAAGCTCGGAATTACGCCGCAGCCCCTTCGCAAAAAGACTATAATAAATTCACCTATTTTATAGGTATAATTTGGGAAATACTATATAAGTATTTTAACCTATACCCTCTACTAGTTAAGGAAAATAATATAAGAACCCTATATGTTCCTATTACTTATAAGTAAACCCTCTAAATATTATTATATAAAGTTAGATACGCGCTATACTAGGGCTAATTATATTAGAGCTAAATAGGCTACTAAAGCTCTTATAGTAACGCCCTCGCTAAACCTTCTAGTAAGGTAAAAGCTACTATATGAGATAACTCCTTAACCTAAAAGGTCGACCTTCTAGTAAGGTACTAAAAGTACTATAAAAGCTACTATATAGGATAACTCCTTAACCTAAAAGGTCGACCTTCTAGTAAAGTAAATACTACTATACAAGAGGTAACTCCTTAACTAAAGAGGTCTTTCCTAAGAGGTTCTTATAGCTAGAAGTATAAAAAGCTCTACTATAAGTAGGGCCTTATACCTCTCCCTCTTCTTTATCCTTATCTCTTAACTATATTAGTACTAGACCCTATATATATAAATACTAAGCTTATGCGAGGTACGCCCTTTAATACTAATAATATATAAGAGCTTACTAGAGAGTTTAGTATTAATATAATTAATAAAACCTACTCCTTTTTTAACTACTCTATTATATATAGAGAGTATATTATTAGTATAGCCCTTAAGAGGGCTCTTATTAATACCCTTAGAGGGGATACTTATTATTATATTATAGCTAAGTAAGTAGACTTAGTAATAGAAGCTAGGTAGGTTATTATATACCCTATAGAGTAGCCCTTCTTTAAGCAAGTCCTCCGTACTATTAAGGTAGAAGTAGCCTAGGCCCCTTAGGGGAATATTAGTAAGTACGGCTTGCGCTAACTAATAGAGAGAGCGTTGCTAACGATAGCATAGCTACGAAAGCATTAGCTAACCCGATTAAATAAGATAACTAGCGGACGAAGCGGTAATAGAGGTAGTATTGAGCTCGGAATTACGCCGCAGCCCCTTCGCAAAAAGACTACAACAAATTCACCTAGTTCGCAGGTACTATTCGGGAAATACTATATAGGTATTTTAACCTATACCCTCTACTAGTTAAGGAAAATAATATAGGAACCCTATATATTCCTACTACTCGCAAGCAAACCCTCTAAATATTATAGAGTCGGACGCGCGCTATACTAGGGCTAATTATATCGGAGCTAAACGGGCTACTAAGGCTCTCGTAGCAACGCCCTCGCTAAACCTTCTAGCAAGGCGCTGCGCTAACTTAGATCAGTCTAGGCCTAAGATATATAAAGAACTTAAAGCTACTATACGAGATAACTCCTTAACCTAAAAGGTCGACCTTCGAGCAAGGTACTAAAGGTAAAAGCTACTATATAAGATAACTCCTTAACCTAAAAGGTTAACCTTCTAGTAAGGTAAACGCTATTATATAAGAAGTAACTCCTTAACTAAAGAGGTCTTTCCTAAGAGGTTTTTATAGCTAGAAGTATAAGAAGCTCTATAAGCAAGGCCTTATACCTCTCCCTCTTCCTTATCCTTATCCCTTAATTATATTAGTACTAGACCTTATATATAAAAACGCTAATCTTACGCGAGGTATACCCTTTAATACTAATAATACGCGAGAGCTTACTAGAGAGTTTAGTATTAATATAATTAATAAAACCTACTCTTTTTTTAATTACTTTATTATATATAGAGAGCGTATTATTAGTATAGCCCTTAAGAGGGCTCTTATTAATACCCCTAGAGGGAATACTTACTATTATATTATAACTAAGTAAGTAAAGTTAGTAGTAAAAGCTAAGCAGGTTATTATATACCCTATAGAGTAGCCCTTCTTTAAGTAGGTCCTCTATACTATTAAGGTAGAGGCGGCCTAGGCCCCTTAGGGCTTATTAGTAAGTACGGCTTATACTAACTGCTTTAATATAGAGAGAGCGTTACTAATAATAGCATAGCTAGCGGATAAAGCGGTAATAGAGGCGGTATTTAATAGCAGCACGGGTAGTACGTAAGAGGAAAAGTCGATAGTTTCGTAGTCTATTGAATAATTAAAAACCACGTTATTATCAATATAAAGTTAAAGATCGTGAGGCTATCTAGTATAACGGGTATATATAAGTATAGCTATAGTTAGGAAAGTTATAATTACGTGACCGAAGGCTATATATTATTAGGAGGCGCGGAGTTAGAAGGTCTGTTGCACTTGAGCAGGTAAAATCGCTATATAGTAGCTAGAGGCTAGAATAAGGGTATATTAAGGAACCTTGTAGCCCTTATTTCTTTTATAAGGGGCGTTTCTTTTTAATCCTTTAGGTATAGCTTACCTTACCCCTCTTTATAATATACTTAATAAGCTATAGTATTATAAATAACCTAGTTCTATTCTATCTAAGCGCGCCCTAAGAGGATATTAGGGTCTAGGCTATTAACTATATATATAAAGATATATTTAGTAGAGTTACTTATTTCTAAGTTAAATACTATTATATTTAGAGCGCTACCTAGTAATAATTTACTAAGTATATACATTTTTATAAGTTAGTATCTCTTCTTAATATATTCAAAGTAAAGGTCTTAAGCTAGAGAAAGGTTAATTATTATATAAGTATTACTTTTAATATCTATTAGGGTATAAGCTAGATATCCTCTATTAACTCTAACTTAAATAATAATAAGCTTATTATTAGCTAGTTATTCTTATTTATATTCTTCTTAACTTAATATCTCCTCTTTAGTAAGCTTTAGGGCTTAAGTTTACTCTAGAGGTAATCTTTTTCTAACTCCTTATCTTCTTCTAAGGAGTTAGCTACTACTTAATAGTTATTTATAACCTTATAATATACTAGCTTTTTCTTTAGGGTTTCTATTTCTATAACTCTAAATAGCTAGTCCTCCTTATTAGGGTAGCGCTAAGTAATATAACCTCTAACTCTATAAATATAATAAGTATAAGAGTCACTTATACTCTTCTAAAGCTATTAGGATTATACTAGGGAGGTATCTAAGGAGGACCTAGAGTTTTAATAGTTATAATATCTAGCCTCTTTAATTTATAAGATATATATAGCTCTAGTTATATAAGTATTCCCCTTAGTATTCTTAATAGTAGGTCTCTAGTAGGTTATTAGGTAATTACTAGAGACCTTCTAGCGCTCTACGTTCTATATAATACTCTAGACCTTTAAGAGCTAGCTATTATATTTAGCTAATAGGTTAATAATAATTAGCTAATCCCTTAGCTTAGGGGTAAGGGAGGCTTTTAAAAGCAAGATCTAGATTTAACTTAGCTAGTTTATATTACTTATATTAGCTAGTATTTATTCAAATCTTAATAAGAAGGTTACTAGGGATTTATTCTCTTTTTAGTAGAGGGTTTATAATTAGGCTATAGCTTATAACTAGATATTTAGGTCTTTATATATTTAATCTAAATAAGCTATAAAATCCTTAGGGTTATATTTTCCTCTACTCCCCCTGGCTCTATAGAAAGTAGAAACTACTTATTAGGGTATAATATGTAAATAGGAGTTAATAGGGTATTATACCTCTATATTTATAGTATAAAACGCCTTATTTATAGTAATCTTATGCTTTATTTATTATACCTAGGTAATATATTCCTTCTACTTATTTCAAAATTTTAAGAGTAGAGGTAGTAGCTTCTAGTATATTATATTAAGTATTACTAGGACCTTACTAGTAGTACTTATAGGGGTCTATATAGCTATATATTAGCTATTCCCCTACCTAACCTCTTATAATTATTACTAGAGGGACTCTATCACTATTATTAAATTAGCTTATAATAGCTTATTTTAAGTTTTAGCTATATTATTATTAACTATCTTATTAACTAATAGGGAGTAGCGCTCCACTTATTATTATTATTATAATAATAAGGTTAAATATATAATAGGTTAGACCTAAGTTTATTTAATAAGAAGTTATTATAATATTATTTATTTAAGCTAAAGAGGAAAAGGGGAAGTTTTCCTCTCTAGTAGAGATTTTACTAGTTTATAGGGAATAACTAGGTAAGCCCTAGGTAGGTCCTAGGTAGCTCCCTAAGGTAGTAAACCTAGGTAGGAGCCTAGGTAGGCTTAACCCGGGCGTAGCTTATAATAAGTAGTAAGTTAATAGCTAGCATTAGTAGACCCTACCCTAGATAGATAAGCTTAATCTCTACCTCTATTAACCTCTAGAGAAAACCTCTAAGCCTATCTAGTAGTAGCTAGACTATTTAGATATCTTCCTAACTCTCTCCTAGCTTATAATTAATATCCTCGCTATAATAATAATAATAGCTAACTATAAGAAGGTATTTAGTACTATAAAGTTAACCCTTATATTATAGAGGCTTAGTATAAAGCTAGATACTATAAAGAGTCTCCAGCTATTAAAAAGCTAGCTTAAAAGGGGGGTAATTATATAGAATAATAGCTTTAGATCACTAGGCTTATTATAAATAGCTTTATATATATATATAGATTAGGTAATTATAGATCACGTGTTTTATTAGTAATTAAATTAAACAATTTATAAGTTAACTATCTAATTAAAAATACTAAAAGAAATCTCACTAATAGCAAGTATAGGGGTTAGAATTAACTTAATTGCACTTGCGGGGGCGCTGAGCCGAGGCCAGAGCTAGGGTGCCGTGGCCGGTCGGGCACTAGGACATAGCTTTAACGGTACGGAGATTGCCCGTACAATCTACCAATAAAAACACTCCCAATCCTCCCTTCGGCCCTCATCTCTCCGGCCGGCCTCCCCTAGCCTCCACACGCCAATATGTGAAAACGTATCATTATCTGTTTCGGGAGGCGATCGCCGAGATGAGCAGAACAACGCTTCATGGGACTCCATCGAACTAAGGATGGTGATACGCACACAAACCTGAGTGGCTGGAGGTACATGGGAAGAAAGTGAAATGCCTTACCTGAACCCTTATCCATAACCCCATTGTTCATCATCCGTGTGGAACGCCGGGCATGAAAATGGAGGGGCAGGAAAGTATCCAGTACTCTTTGAGAGCCTGTTGGGCGGAAATTGTCCATACTTCCTGACGGAGAACGTTCGTACCATCTCAAGTCGCCGTAGGTACTCGTCAGGTAGCTCCCGAGGTTGCCGTCTCTCGATCTGGGCTATGCAAGTTCGCAGCTGTACTTTTGAGAAAAGCCTGACTACCAACTATCCAGGCAATAAGTCCCATGATTTCGATGCAAGCGGAGGATATGACACGATCTCACCTTGCGGTTTGCGCCACGTTCATCGACTTCATGAAGGGCCCTGTTCCGCGGCCCACCCCTATGGTACTGTAGAAGGGTGTGCGAGTCATAACACAGAGTTCGAGATGTCTTGTCAACTCGAGAGAGACACACACACGGGTGCTCACTTCCGCCCAGGAGGCCCACAGAGCCAATAGTCTCTGGTAAGGTAGTATCCAAGTTTGATTCGAGGGGCGGTGAATGAGTAATCGCAATAGAAGAGCCTGGCCGCGTCAGCTGCTGCGACTGGTATAACTGGCCGTAGGCCAATGTTGTATTCGGTCCGGGAAAGAAGGATGGTGGGGGACCTTCCAATGTCTCTCCAATCAAAGGGCTGCAATCGTGAGCCATGATGGCGCAGCGCGGTGAAAACTCTGAACCTGGTGCAAACAGTCGAGGAAGGAACAAGGCGGGACAGATGCCCAACTAATTACCTTCGAGTTCATCCACATCCTTCGAGATTGCTTTTTCTGATAAGGCGTCAAGGCACGTGGACGCTGACCCTCTCCTCCTCGCGCCTGCCTTCTCCTCCTTCTCTCTTTCCTAAAGGAGTCCAAATCTGCTTTTCCAAAACCGGGCCCGAACTTTTCATGCCACTCGCCGCCCTCTGAAGACTTCGAAGCCCTTGGGCTCTGAACTCAGCTCTGAAGATTCTGCCCTCCCGTCCGCCTCGCTTGCAATGAAATGGAAACTCACATCAGCGCAGATGTAGATACTCCAGCTAATACGTGAAGTCCTCATGTATCAACGTTGCCTTTGCGCGTATGACAACTTCATACGTTCCACTCCACTGATTCGCCCCTTCCGTTCCACCTGCACTTACATAGTACACGCCAAAATCCAGCCTTTACTAATTATTCCGGCGGGTAATCTGTGGTATCTTCTCTCGGTAGCTAGGACACCGAAAGACGGACGAGATCAGTCGGGATGATGAAGGAATTCGAACAGTGTCGGGTGATCTCGTCGTGAACGGCTCTGCGACGCACCTCTCCCATGGTCGCTGACGACACCGATGCTCGTCCGTCGTGTGGTGTTTGGCTTTTTTAGATTCTGAAGGTACATGTCGCTGGGTTGAGGATTCTGTTTAAATGCACTGCCGTCTAGTCGTGCTGCTAGGGTGATTACAATCGCCTGCTCGAATCTTCGACGGAGCACAAAGTTTCCCGCATGGATAAGCCCTCTGGCGTGGGCGACGTGGGCGACTCCTACCGCCCTGGCCAAGGTAATGCGCGACGAAACGGTCGCGGTCGCGGCCACGGAGGTCCCTATGGCAGAGGTCTTGGCGGATACTAGAAAATCATTCCGGCTGAGCGCGAGCTTCTGAAGTCTCGTCGCGACGGCGTCAATGAGAATCTCGTTAACGACGCCGATGGCGGCGCAACGTATCGCGATATAGACGAACTTCCGGACGACGAAGAGGCCGACATGGACATCTCGGACAACACTGACGACGATTCGGGCGAGCCATCCAACAAGCGCGCCCGCCGCGACGACAACGACGAAAGCGGCAACAGCGCGCCCAAGTCGTCTAACCCTGACCTGTACACCGCGCTTCCCCCGCCCGACGCCGACAAGGAGCGCAAGAAGAAGGAAATAGTTAAGATGATTCGCAAAGCTCGCGTCGACGACTCTGCTGCCGACAAGCTTGCTGCAAGCACCGAGGCCGAAGATTTCATTTCCTTTGACATAATTGGTGGCACTGATGTGTAGGAGGAGGAAATCATGTTGCCTCCTTCTACTATTACGACCGCAAGCGGCGCAATATTGTAGTAGGCGGGCTGCGCACGGCGTAATTGTCAGATTGAGGGCCCCGGACGTACGTCGGAGCCGGCCTATATATCTACCCGACTCGGCGCGGCGGCCGAGCGGCCCTAGACGCACTAAGCCGCGCTTAGGAGCGGGCACTATACAGGGGGCTATGAGCGCGGCTAATATATAGAAGAGATACATATATGGAAGTAGTAGTAAGTCCAGCTAAATTAGGCGATATCTATCTTAGCTAGTTTTAGTTGTAAATCCTATTAGAATCTATACGTAGAGATTTTCGAAAGTTATATACTAATATATTAGTTATTTTGCACCCTATACCATACGATTCGATAGCCTGCGCCAGGCCGTCTTAGCCCTGCACCAACCTGCCTCACAGGTGCCCAGTGATTGGCGTAGGCGAGCTGCCAGACAGCTGTCTCTTCAGGGCGCTTGCTTGCCTCGGTGGGTCTCCGGAGGACATCATTCAGGCAACTATGGAGCGTAATTGCCCCTGTACGATGCTGAGATCGGTCAGCATCTCTCCCCTGCAATGGCAAATCTGGCGGCACCTTTTGAGTAATGGCAGGCCAAGGCAAGCAATCCTCACAACGACAGAGTATCGCATCAATTGAGGTTCAGCAAATTGTTTTGAGACCTGCGTAGATTATGCAGCATTTTACATGGGAAGTATCTAAGTACGTGAGGATGCGCTGTTCCCAGTTCGACCACTCCATCTGACAATGTCACAAGGGCTATCAACTAGCCAGTTTGTTGTTTTCACCACGGCCCTAAATTGGGACTGCTGCCTGGAGGCAGCCTTCTGGTGTACCGATTTTCATGTAGAGGACCAACTGACGAGATGTGCGCCATTGGCCTTGCAGCATCGGCGCCTCCGATCAGGAAAAGGTTGGGCGGGCGTACATCAGGGCTCTTGAGCCGTTTCTGGGATTGGAGCAGATGAACAAGAGGCAATGGCAAATCTGCCAGTACTTTACCCCAAGGCTCACAATAGGCGTCAAGGTACAGACGCCCGGGCTCATGGCCCAAGGAAGGAGGCTATCTGTATCAGACCATCCTAAGCCACCAAAGCCGCCATTGCAACATCACGGCCCCATAGGTGGTGATGGATTGGCGTCAACGAGCTCTCTGGCAGGACGCATCACTGCCTCGCACGCAGTTCTGTTGGCTGTCTCAGCTTCAACACTGGACCTTTTACGGGGGCGACTTGCATTGTAACCGACTCCACACCTCATGCCCGGACGTTGGCCGGGGTAGAATTGATTCGCTCTGGGATTCCGAGCCTCGTGCTCATCGTTCGTGCGTTGTAGTGAGAAGGGGAATACTACCAGGCAATCATCTTGTACGCATACCTAATAAGAATTCCGTCATCCCTAGCCAATAGTTCTCGGTCATCAGAAGTACCCCAAAGACGGCACCGGGCGGAAGAGCGGCAGCGCCCCATTTCAAGGTCCGACTGATCGGGACGGACGATGGTCGCCGGGTCAGCCATGATCACCTCATCAAGATTAGGCACCAAAATGCCAACGGCTCTTCCTCGCGATATGTGACTAACCGCCAAGCTAGAGGTGCAAACTACCCCTATGACACGCTGGTGGCGACGAATGGGCTACCTAGTCGCTGCCCGAAAAGATGTCGCCTTCAGAGAGAAAGTGAAGCCGCGGCAGCGGCAGTGTATGCTGAATGGCAAGCTGGCGGGTCCAACGTCTCTGGGAACCAAGTGGGGCCCGGATATAGTAGTAGCGATCACGATCCTGGCAGCAGTACAGGTACTGGTGGGTATGCTGAGGGATGGTAACCTGATCCGTGGGCAGCACAGTCTGGAAAGGCTGAGCGATGGTACAGGAACGGCCAGTGGACAGATCACACGCGTTAATTTGTGGGTGAGATGACGCCCATGGCGTGGTAAAGGTGATACGGGTTGAGTCTGGATGGTAGTCCGCATGCTTCGATCTGGATGGATTGCGCTGTGTCCAAAGACAGCACTTCAGAATAAAGAGTAATCCTGCAGGGGAAGGCTTTCACACAGATGTCAACTTGCTCTTCAGCTTTTGGCACCGCAAGACGGCTCATGCGTGAGAACTTCCTCCCGCGCCATGGGAAGGCAAATCTTGCCAACTAGGAGATCCCAGATTTCTCTCCCAACACTGTCCGGCATCTGAATAATGGGGTCGATTTCAGAAACTCGACCGGCCACCTTAAGCTCCCGCCGTCAAAAGCGCCTCTGATTGCCATCAGCTGTCCGTCCTTGTGCTGCGCATCCCGTTTATCAAGAACAATGACGTTCGACCCAAGCGTAGGGCAACAGTCCCACAATCTGTCCTCATGGGTTGTCTAGGTGGAACCAAGGGCGGCTGAGCATCTCCGCAGCTGTGGGGCGCCTTATCGGATCAAAGACAAAGACCTTGGATAAAAGATCGTAGAGTAAAACAGCTTCGTGCTCTGGCATCTTGGGCAGTACCTCCAGCAGCTCGTCCCACTCGTTGTTGTAGCCGGATAGATAGATGTTGTCTACCTTGACGGCTCTTGGGTTCCACACCATGTCCGAGAAGCGTGAGGGGAAAGGATGGTGCTCAGGCTCGAGCCTAAACTTCCGCACCGGCCTCGTCGGGCCGGTCTGGACAGCACGGCCCTTCGGATCATCCCACACGTTGTAAACCATGTCTCGCAGGGATCATATGTCACCGTCCCACCATTGCTCGTGAGGTCTTCCCTTGCTGGGATCTTTCGTCGGCTGCACTTGCGAGTCCCACAAACTGATTCCTTCCACTCATGGGGCATGTCTTCTCCGAAAGTATGAATAATGTAGCTCACCAGAGCCGCCGGAGACGTGACGTCGAATGGACTCGAGAAAAGACCTTCTCCAGACCTGAGCCGGAATATGCAACAGCCAAGGGCCCAAACATCGCTCGCGGGGGCCAGCTGCCAGGCCAGCTGCAACCTCGGGCGCTAGGAATTCCAGCGGAATGCCTGGCATTTTCTCGGGCGGCGATGAGATAGGAAAACATTGGTCAAAGTCGATGAGCTTGATGTCGGCCCTGACGAAGTTTGATGGAGAGGCAAGTAAGTCGATTCCCTTCACGATATATCGTGGCGCTTCAGAGCCGGCCGCATCGCCGGACTCGGTCTCCAGTTCTCCTGTCGTCGGTCGGCCGAACATACGATAGATATCATCTTCCCCAAAGTCGTCGATGTCTAAAAGGCCAAAGACAATATTCCCTGTCGTTACGTCTGGCCTTGAGTTAGCCGCCCGCCAAAATACACGAGTACACAGGTCGACTCACCTCCGTGGCACAAGCCATGGGAATGGATGTCGGCAACCGCACTGGCGGCTTGATAAGCGGCTCTCCGAGCCAGCCAAGGTGTGAGCTGACAAGTGAGCCCATAAGACAGCTCAGATGTCGAGAGGCCGAGGACAGGCAGGACGAGACATAAATGGCGGCCGTTAGGTCCATCGAAGGTGAATGTTCGGTAATGCCCCGCCACAAACTGTGCTCCATCGGCGAAGTGGCTCAGAACACTCTTTTCACCTGTTGATTGAGAATGTACGGCGTCGACGATCTTCAGGGCCACCCACTTCTTCTCGACTTCGTCTCGCGCAAGCCAGACGGTGGAGAAACCACCGGCACCGAGTTTATGCACAACTTTGTAGCGCCCGCCATCATACCTGTCGCCCAAGTGAACGGGATGGAAGCCCCCAGGCTTGTATTGCTCGACATCTTCTGTGTCGCCGACCCCCTGAGGGATGAGGAAGCGTGTATTGCAGCTCTTTGTGGACTCCGAAGAGAGTGATGGCATTGTTTAGATGGCGCGCCAGAGATGGACGGAGTTGAGTTGGGGGGCAGGGAGTTTTGACTCACTGTGGCTGCCTCAGGCTAAGACAGCCGGCCTGAAGTACCTCCAGAGGAGGATCAGGCCTGGAATTGTAGCTTAAGAGCTACCTAGGGTGCCAGTCAGAAAAACAGCACGAGTATTACCACCAATAGGTAAGCCCAATACCAAAATATGTTAGTGGATGTTGCATTGACATTAATTGATTCGCGAGCATCATCAGGTCATATCCGTCACGGCACCGGCAGCCCATGAAGCCTGAAATCCCACT
Organism: Colletotrichum ledebouriae; assembly: GCA_036785755.1. Taxonomy (NCBI): domain Eukaryota; kingdom Fungi; phylum Ascomycota; class Sordariomycetes; order Glomerellales; family Glomerellaceae; genus Colletotrichum; species Colletotrichum ledebouriae. Next base: position 7,059 of record JAVHLU010001271.1, on the reverse strand, counting down.
GACTCCCACCCAGGGAGAAAAGAATGTCCACAGAGGTTCGAGCCCGCCCCTGCTGAACTTGCTCAGTTGTCCGAAGTTTGATCTTGTGGACCGACTGGACATGGTTTCTGAAATGATTCACAGTATGCAGCTTCACGTCCTTACACCTCTTATCATTACATATAATTAGCTGGGCAAGCCGTTCAGCACGTTCCTTCGCTTCTAGATGATTGTCGTCAAAGTGGTCGTTTCTTTTCTGGGGCCGACAGTACCGGAAGGCCCGCCCCTCAACTGACATGCGCTCGTCGCCAATGCATTCCTGACACTGGTTGGGATGTATGAGGAGGGGGAAGGGGCAGGCGTGGGCTCGAATTCAACATCAGAGTTGACTTCGAGCTTGATGCGTTTGCGTGACTGGTTGATTTGTGTCCTGTGAAGAGAGGATCGTCCCATGTCTGGTTTTCTTGCAGGTGGGACTTGTGGGCGTTTTTAGACAAATACAGCTGTTGGTGCAGAAATGTCTAGATGTCCGTCGCCGTTCACATCGTTTATTTGTTGGCCGTGACAAGTTATGGTTAAATTGTAGCTAATAAAACAGTTCCAGCCGAATCCGGTACTAAGCCAACCAGTTTCTTAGCTTAAATTCTACAAGTGCCGGATCCAGGGCGAGTACAAAAGATAGGCCTGAACACCTGGAAAGTTCCGTGTGGAAGGAGTCGAGACTCTTGGCCATCCAAAGAATGCCCGAGACACTTTACAGGGCTTTGCAATACAGCCTTTGAACGTTATGAAAAGAAATTGGCAGACCGAATGCTGATTTTTATAAGGGAGTGATGTACGAAGGTCCTGAGGTTTCTTAAGATGTCAAGTGTCCCTCAACTAATACCAACATGCCCTTTTCCACCTTGGCCCATCCTTTCTGAGCAGAGCAAACCAAAATACATACTCCGAATGTAAAGCCCAAGTCAGGAAATTGATACGTAGGAACTCCATCAAGCAACAGTCATGCTTGACAGCCTGCTAGGGGTTGCCGATTCATCAATGCCCAATAAAAATTGCGTTCAAGTTGTATACGCATTAGCCATTCATTGGCTTGCTTCATTGCCGAAAGAATTTGGGGCAATCTCAAGTCTCGAAACTCCCTGGACACGAGAGTCGTAGATCGGGACTGAGAGCATCCTCGAGCTACTCATTGGCCTCCTCGTTGTCGGCAGGGAGCTCGTCGGTGCAAGTGCTGGCAATGCAACGCATGCGCTTGTTGTTCTTCTTGCAGCACGTGGGACCCTTCATGGTTTGGCACTTCGCGCCCTTCTTCAGACAACCACCGGGCGGCGAATCGTCCCCCTCAACAGACGAGAGCCGGGTGCACGTATTCTCCACACATACGAGAGGCTCGTTGTTGCCCTTGCAGCACCTGGGACCCCTCGTCGCATCGCACATCGCGCGTTCCTCCAGGCAGACTTCCTGGGCTCGGCCGATCTGGAAACCGTTGTTGGCGGGAAGGCCGGGCTGGGCCGCAGCGCCGTTGCCCTTGTAGGGGTGGATCTGGGTTGCTGAAGAGACGCTGGCGAGGGCAGAAACTGCCGCGAGGACGAAGGTGTAGCGCATTTCTGTTGTCTCGGATGTATCGAGTCCGAGTAATGATGTTGCGGCTGGAGGTGGTCTGGTTTAAGCAAAGTGTTGTGAGAGTTGTTGATCGGAAAAGAAACAGGACGTAATTGTTAGCATTGAGCAAAATAAAAATGTGTGCCGATAAGCCCAGGAAGTAAATCTCATGCTGAAATACATTCACCTTCAAGTAATCCGGGTTCTCGTTGACGTAGTTCACCCCTATGTAAGCTTTATTTCACACCAGGCTCCCTTGAGGCAGCTTCGCCACCTATGCCGCGTGTGACTTGTCCTCCTTCCGCGTGCACTCAGAGCTTCGCCCTCAAGGTATCCCCAATACCAAGGTAGGACGCCAAGGGAACGTTGCTCAGCGCCCGTGGACCGCCGCTACCTTCCATCAAGACGTTATACGCCTTCTCATCTGCACCGATAGTCCTCCATTTCCATAACTTGGACGGGATCTGGTCTTGACCGATCCCCTCTATTGCATTGACCACCCAATCGCCAATGCTGGGGGGATCCTTGAAAGCATGCCCACTACCACCCGTCGCACCCATCAACGGACCATTCGTGCCCGGGACGTAGTAGATGACGAAGTGGTTATAGTAGCTATCTGTGTACCAGAAAGCCCTTGTGAATGATGCGTCGATTTTGCCTGGCCCAGCTCCGAAAGGGTTTCCGCGAGAAAGGCGCGGATGACCTTGAGGGCTTGCTGTGGTAGCGTTTTCAGCTTGTCCCCGCCGCCATCGCGGGCTACGGCAGGGCTGGCGGAAGACCACCTCGTGACTGGCACACTGCGCTCCTTGCCATCTGCCTGAATGACGGGGTTGGTGTGTTTCGTGCCGCGGTAGCCGATCCTCCACCAGCCATTCTCGTCCCTGGGGAAGCCATAGAGACCCCCTTCCGCGCCGTCCTGTATCTTCTAAGTGAAGGTAGGAAAGTTCTCGGGGGTTAAACGGTCAAAAAGAGGGGACGAGCGTGGTATCTTAAGCAGAGCGACAGATCCGGCTGTTGTCTCGCAGAGGCCGTCCAGAGAGGGGAGGAGGGAGGGCGTCCAGCCGCCGCAGGCGAGGATCGTCAACCTGGCAAGGTGCGTCTTGCCATCGCGGGTCTTCATCCCCGACACCTTCTTGTCTTCATATAATGTCGCGATAGCTGCAAGCGCTCAAGGGGAGGGTCGTCGTAAAGAAGGGCATATAGGACGAAGTCTGTAATAAAGGAGTATATATTATCTATATCGAGATATCTATAGAGGAAGAAGTCGCTCTAAATAGGGGCGCGCAGCTTAAAGGGATATATATACCCGCTCTAGAGCAGGTAGGACTATATATAATTATATAAGTAGGCCCTATTCTATATAATATACCCCCCTAGCCTTATAATATCCCTTAAAGTTAAATATAAAGTAAAGTAAAGCTATTTATAACTAAATATAATAAGGGGAGTAGCGCCCTAGGAACCTTATATAGCGCTACTTATAGAATAATAAGAGGAGTAGTCTACTTAATAATAAGGGGAGTAGTCTACTTAAGGGGGCCTAGCTATAACTATAATAAGGGGAGCGATCTACTTATAAGGGGGCTAGCGCGCTAAGAGGGGCTTATATTATATTATTTATAATAATAATAATAAGAGCGGTTTACTTATAAGAATAAGGGGCTTATATCTTAATATTTATTATATATTTAATAGAAAGTCTTATAATACTCTCCTCCTAAAGCGTATTACATAAGTAGGAGAACTTATTAATATATAAAGTAGCTAGGATAGCTTCTTTTTCTAGCTCTATAAGCTAAATAACCTATTTAGCTTTATTAAGCTAAATTACTAAAAGGAAGTAATTATAATATTATACTAGCTAATAATAGATATACTTATAGGGGTATTATATATAACTCTTATTATTATCTCGCTTCATTATAGAGTTTTTAATAATAATAAGTTTAGGTCTTCTTATTAATATAATAAATATATTTATAAGGGCGCTAGGCTACTTTAACTACTAAGCAATCAGAGCGCTAAATATTAAAGCTATCTTAGTAAGGGTATATAGCTTCGCGCTAGTCTATTTAGCTATAATAACCTTAATAAAGGTATTATAAGCCTATATAAGCGCTATATACCTACTAGCTACCTTAAGAAAGCGCTTAGTTATAATAACCCCCTAGATTTTAGGGATCCTAAGCGACCTTATATACTAATATATAATATATTATTACTAATACTAGGTATATAGTAATATAGAGGTATTTACTTACTATAGAATATAAAAGTATTTATCTTAAATAGTAGTAACTATAATAAGGTCTATAGGGGTAATTAATTACTTAAGTATTTATATAAGGGATTCGAGAGAAGTATTCTTTATAGCTACGAGGTTATTCTGAATAACTATAAATAATAAGGGGTTAATAATATAATATATAAAGTTCTAAATATTATAATAGCTACTAAGGAGAGACTTTTAAGTCTCCTTAGCGATATTATAATTAGCTATATATATAGCGTGCTTATTATAGATATTATTAACTATAAGAGGTAGTAGAGATAGGGGCTCTATATAATTTAGGTTTTAATATATATAGCGTTATATAGCTTATTTATTATATTTATAAATATAGGTCTTACTAGCTTCCCTATTACGCTATATAGTAAGCTTATTAAGTATTAGAAGGCGTGCTATATAATATATAAGGTTAGATATAAGTTAATTACTTAAGTTAATATAGTCTTATACGCCTACTTAAAGGGCGTAGAAGCGAAGCTATAAATACTAAATAGGCTAGTTATATAACTTAGAGAGATAATAAGTATATATATAACTGGGTAATAGAAGGGTTAGGTTAAAGCGCTATATTAGTAATAAAAAGGGGTTAAATAGAGGGCTAAGAGGAGGGCTAAAAGGAGCGCTTAAAGCTATTATAATATATTAGGGGTTATATAAGAGAGGTATATTATAAGTAAAGTTAGACTAGCTAAGAGCTAGGCTTATAATTATTATAATAACTATAAGTACTTAAGGGGAGGGTTATTATAAAAAAGGGTATACAAGATAAAGTTTATAATAAAGGAGTATATATATAGGTATTTATAGAACGAACTATAGAAGAAGTCTCTCTAAATAGGGGTATGCAAACCGAAGGGATATATATACCCGCTCCAGAGCGGGTGGGACTGCACGTAACTACGCAGGTAGGCCCTATCCCGCACGACATGCGGGAAACTAATGTCGGGAGTTTGCGATATTGAGTGTAAAGTGGGAGTTTTGACATTGACCGTTTTCGACATCCAAGACTCCTCTAATACCAACAGTTACGTAGGCAAATCCGACAAAGCAAGCATGCAGCATCAGTGGATTTGAAGTCCAGCGTTGTTATCTGCCTACTATTGCTATTAAAGATACCTCAGCGCCTAACAGACACCACCGATTTGGGGCCGGGCTTGACCCTCGTCTTCTCCCCGCTAATGCTTCCAGGTCCGGTCCCGGCCCTGGCAACTGATAAACTATAAGAGTCCAAGGCCTCTGGTTGGCAATCGGTCGAGTAACCCAGGACAGAGCACTGTTGTGCAAGTTGATTATGGGAGCAAGGGTCACCGAGGAAGATTCCTATCTCCAAGGGGGCTTGGGTGACAGCACTAAGGGGGGTTAAGGCAGCATGGAAGTATCCGCGCACGTACGGCTGTCTACCCCAGGTTTTCCAGCATGCATCTACGAGGAGTCTGACGGCTGGGACTATTCTATTGGGGCGAAAACTGGGTGCTGGTCTCATGGGGAACTAGTGCCGTCTCTATTGCGTCTTGGCTCTGATAACGCCGACTTGTCTACTAGTCATCGGCAAGAGGGAAGGCATCGGTCTATGTCACGAGCCAGGATAATATCGCGGGGAAAAGGGCTTAGCGGGCTAAGTAGGGAAGTCCGTAGGAGTTAGGAGATATAGGGAGGTGCTAGGTAATTACTATATAAGCCCTCTAGCCCTTACTTAGTAAACTAGAGGGCTAGAGAAGAATATTTAACTTTTACTAACCCTAACTATACTAACTCTATTACTCTATATTATACTAGTTTATAATATATTCTTCTCTCTTACTTATATTAATAGAAATATAGATTATTAGAGTAATATAATATATAATAATATAATACTTACCTATAGGTTTATTAAAGAGATAAATATAGTATTATTATTAGGATTCCCTTCTAGCTAAGAGTAATTAAATAGCTAAACCTAGGATAAGATACTTATTAAATAGAATAATAATAAGAGTATTAATAGGGGACTACGTAGTTAATTAATAGAGGCTAAATTAAATTAGCTTATTAAAGAGGAAGAAAAGAAGGGGTAGCTAAAGTATAAATAGGAATATCTTAAGGTCTTAAGAGCTAGCTAACTATTAACTTTAATAAATAACCCTATTACTTACTAGGTAATTATTAGTAATAAACTAAGGAAGTATTAATTAGAGCTTTAGGGGAAGTATCTCCTAATACTTAAGTATAAAGGGGGTACCTAGACTAACTTTAATTAATTTATATTTAACCTTAGTATGCGATTTAAGATAAATAAGATTATATTAGACCTAGAAAAGGTGCTATTTACTACTAGGTATTTAGAAGGATTAGTAGTAAAGTAATAGACCTTATACCTCTCTATTAACTATACTAATAAGGCGAAGGATATAACTTAGGTAATAATAAAGGACTAGTTAACTAATAGCGTAGTTAATATTAGGTCTAGGACCCTTAGTATATAAACCTAGCTTAAATAGACCTACTAGTAACTAGGATAATTATACTAGAGCTTTATTAATTACTATAAAAGGATTAAGGCGGAGAGCCCCTATTAATAACTAGAGGAGATCTAAGTAGCTAACGTAGTAGCTAGGCTAGACCCTAAGCTCTAGTACTATATTATAGGGAGCAGGTTACTAAAGTTATAGCTTAACTTTCATACTAGGGCTAGAAATACTAAACTTATAGTTAATATATAGATATATAATATATTAATAAGGGACCGGGGGGCTAGTAATAAGGGATAATAACTAGAGGGCTAAACCCTTAACTAGGAGGGGTAAACCAAGACCTTAAAGGGATAGACCTATAGGGATTATAATAATACTAATAACTACTAAGAGGATATTAAGGACTTACTATAAGATACTAGGAAGGAAATTATCTATTATAGTTATAAGAGGAAAGGCTATATCGCGCTAAGGTACCCGTACTATAGGAAGTATAGCTACCGCTACTATAAAGGGAAACCCTACCCTAGTAAATAACTAGAGGGGGACTAGGTAATAACGCGTGCGATTTAATAGGGTAGTAACTAGCTATAATATATTAAAGCAATAATATAGGTCTAAGTTATAAGTAGCTAGAAGACTAGTGCTATACTTATTAATTATAGGGCTAATAAGAATATTATAGACTAGAGGATTATAACTAATACCTAACTAGAGGCTAATAAGTTAGAA
>JAVHLU010001270.1:0-33819 GCA_036785755.1 Colletotrichum ledebouriae | reverse complement strand
TTAACCTATACCCTCTACTAGTTAAGGAAAATAATATAGGAACCCTATACGTTCCTACTACTCGCAAGCAAACCCTCGCATAAAGTCGGACGCGCGCCGCACCGGGGCTGATTATATCGGAGCCGAACGGGCCACTGAGGCGGCAATTACGATCACGTGACCGAAGGCTGTGTATTGTCAGGAGGCGCGGAGTTAGAAGGTCTGTTGCACTTAAGCAGGTAAAATCACTATGCAGTGGCCAGAGGCCAGTATAGGTTTATATTTATTTAATATAGGGTTTCCTTTACGTCTCTTAGTAATAAATACTACTAAGGTATTAATAGGGTTAAATATAATATCTCTCAAGGTAATAGGGGCTAAGTAGGGCGATATAAATAGTTTTATAGATCTAGGATAATTAAGATACTTTATAAAATTAATAAGTTATTATTAATTATAATCCCTATTATATTTCTTATACTAATTCCTCTTATTTATATTCTAGATATTTAGTTCTTATAATAAAACCTCCTCCTTATTTAACTTTTCTAGATTTAAAGGAACTATTAGGCTAGTTTATAAATTAATATCTTTAGATATTAGTAAGTTAATATCTATCCTATCTAGAGAGAAAACTTCTAGCTTTATAAATTAAGGAGTATACTTAGCTATTTAATATTTAATATCCTTTTTAAATACCCTTTTCTTAATATCTTTATCTCTTAATTTAGAATATTAATTATATAACGGTCTATCTACTTTTAGTTAGACCTAATATCCTTCTAGAGGTATTTTATTAGAGAAAGCTATTGATAAGTAATTAATCTAAGCTTAATATCTTATCTTAATAAGCTACTTAAGTAGTACTAGGCTTCTAATTTATATAAAAAACCTAAGATAATTAATAAAATATAAGCCTAAAGCCTATAGAAAAGAATCTATATATCGAAGTTTAATAAGATGTAGTTATCTTATTAAGATCTCTCTAGTATTACTTCCTAGTAAAAGACTTATAGTAATAAATATTAAGGTCTATCTTTGCCTTTCTACCCCTTTTCTTAACTACTAGTTATTATAGAACTAGTTTCTCCTATCTTATAAATTAATTAGTAGACTTACAATAACAACTTTAATTGACTTAGGTACTTATAGATAAATAAGAGGTATATTAAGAGACTAAGCTTTAATCTAGGTAATTATTGTAAGAATACCGAAGGTATATCTTAAAAGATTCTATAATAATCTTATAAGGGTTATATAAACCTTAATAAATAACTATAGTATATATAGTTATATACCTATATAGTATCTCTTTAATAATACTTTAATAACTATAAAACATAAAATAATAACTATAAAAGTATTTCCTTCATGGAATAAATACTTTAAAGATTTATATAAATTCTAATAATTGCAATAACCTTATATATATATATATATATATATATATTTATAATCCTTAGCTTTATAGATATAAATATGCAGAAATTGCGCACGGACCACATAGTGATCTAAGCGCGACTTCTGCTTAATAAGCTACTGCTTTGTAGTTACGTTTTAGAATATCTTACCCCTTACTTCACGAGGGTAGGATTTATAACTTAGAGATAATATTAATAATATTAATGATTTTAAATTAAGATATTATATTAAAAATCTATTGGAAAATACTCCCCTATGCTTAAATTTATTAGCTTTTATTACTATATTACTTAGCTTATTAATATCTATTATTTAGGCTATTTTAGTATCCCCTTTGCTACTTATATCCCTATTCTTATAGGTTATAAGCCTAGCTTAAACCTTTTTAATAACCTTACGCTACTCTAGCCTCCTTAAAACTATAATAAACACCTTAAACCTATACTCTAACTTAAGGTTACCTATTTAGGGTATTCTTTTAATAGATATAGCCTTTATACTCCCTACGTAGAGTTAGAGATACTAGTAGGACTAGTTTACTAGCTTTGAGATCGATACCTTCTACGTGAAGCTATTTAGAACCCTGAAATGTTTAATTATACTACTATTAATACTACCTCGAAACGAGACGATATATTAGCTAAGCTATTTAACCTTACTTTAGCTAATTACCTATACGATTTATCCCTAAGCCTTTAAAGCTCTTAGTTTACCTATATCTATTGAGCTCGGAATTACGCCGCAGCCCCTTCGCAAAAAGACTATAATAAATTCACTTAGTTTATAGGTATAATTCGGGAAATACTATATAGGTATTTTAACCTATACCCTCTACTAGTTAAGGAAAATAATATAGGAACCCTATATATTCCTACTACTTATAAGCAAACCCTCTAAATATTACTATATAAAGTTAGACGCGCGCTATACTAGGGCTAATTATATTAGAGCTAAATAGGCTACTAAAGCTTTTATAGCCTAGAAACGCCCTCGCTAAACCTTCTAGTAAGGTGCTATAAAAGCTACTATATAAGATAACTCCTTAACTTAAAAGGTTAACCTTCTAGTAAGATACTAAAGGTAAAAGCTACTATATAAGATAACTCCTTAACCTAAAAGGTCGACCTTTTAATAAAGTACTAAAGATAAATATTACTATATAAGAGGTAACTCCTTAACTAAAGAGGTCTTTCCTAAGAGGTTCTTATAGCTAGAAGTATAAGAAGCTCTGCGAGCAGGGCCTTATGCCTCTCCCTCTTCCTTATCCTTATCCCTTAACTATATCGGCACTAGACCCCGCATATAAGATCGTGAGGCTATCTAGTGTGACGGGCACGTATAAGTGCGGCTGTGGTTAGGAAAGGATCACGTGACCGAAGGCTGTGTATTGTTAGGAGGCGCGGAGTTAGAAGGTCTGTTGCACTTGAGTAGGTAAAATCACTATGCAGTGGCTAGAGGCCGCCCTAAGTAGTACCTTACTACTAAATTATTTAATAAGTATATAGCTTTAGCTATAGGTTTAGATAATTATCCTAATATTAACCCCTCCTTTAGTATTAGCCCCTATAACACCTCTAACGCGCCTAGCGCTACTATAACGCCTAGTATTACCTCTAGTATTAAGAAGATCGTTATTACTAACTAGTAGTCTTATACTTATATCTCTAGCCTCTATACCTTACCTATTCCTATATTAAGTTCTTGAATATATAGGAGGTAATTAATATATACCTTTAGCGCATCTACTTCTTTAATATAACTAATATTATTACTACCCGTCGCGCTAAATACCTTACCCTATATACCCTTATTTAGAATAGTATAATTATCCTTAGTTTATATATATATATCTACGCCCTTGACTTATTTATAACTAAACGAATTATAAATAACCTAGATTTTAGCGCTATATCGCTATTCTTTATAATTAAGTAGATATTATAATATAAGTTTCTTAATATATATACTAAGGATAACGCGTATATTAGTTAGGCTATAGTTAATAGTTATAATACTAGCGCTATCTACGCCCTTTTAGACCTTAATAACCCTAAGGCTATAGATATAGCTAACCTTTAGTATAAATATACTATAGACCTTTAAGGCCTTTATACTAATATTACCTCCCTTACTACCTTAATTATTATAATTAAAGATAATAGCGTTACTAAGTTATACCCTAAGGTTAGTAATAAATCCCGCTACTAGTTCCTAGAGTAATACTAAGATAACGCTTAATTAGCTATTACTTATAGTATTAATATTAACTAACTTCTAGCTATTACTAAAGAGATTATTAATAATAAGGATAAGGACTACCCTAACCTCCTAAAGATAGCTAATACTACGCCTAAGACTCCCTTAGCCTAAAGTAGGATATAATAATATATAGAGAATAGAAAGGAAGTAAGGTTACTTAAGGTTATTTATATATAATAATATAGCTTTACTTATTAATATATTACTATAATAGGAGGTATAAATTAGATTTTATACTATATATCGTAGTTAATACCTTTCTCTTCTTATATAGGTAGTTAATACTAAATACGCTTAGCGTAGTTATCCCGATTAAGGGCGCAGAACGCGTTAAATACATTAAATATACCTAAATATAGTAAACCTTTATAAAAGGGCTTATTACCTTTAAGGAGAAAACCTTTAAAAATCATAGATTTCTCACCTATATTTTTCGCTTACTACGTGGACTATATTACCTACCTAGCTTCTATTACTAAGTCTACTTACTTAGCTATAATATAATTATAAATATCCCCTCTAGGGGTATTAATAAGAGCCCTCTTAAGGGCTATATTAATAATATACTTTCTATACATAATAGAGTAGTTAATAAAGGAGTAGGTTCAATTAATTATATTAATCTTAAACTCTCTAGTAAGCTCCTATATATTATTAGTATTAAAGAGTATACTTTATATAAGCTTAGCGTCTTTATATATAAGGTTTAATATTAATATAGTTAAGGAATAAGGATAAGGAAGAGAGAGAGATATAAAGCCCTACTTATAGAGCTTCTTATACTTCTAGCTATAAGAACCTCTTAGGAAAGACCTCTTTAGTTAAGGAGTTACCTCTCGTATAGTAGTATTCGTAGCACCTTACTAGAAGGTAGGTTAAGGAGTTATCTTATATAGTAGCTTTTACCTTACTAGAAGGTTTAGCGAGGGCGTTTCTAAGCTATAAGAGCCTTAGTAGCCCGTTTAGCTCTAATATAATTAGCCCTAGTACGGCGCGCGTCTAACTTTATAATATTTAGAGGGTTTACTTATAAGTAATAGGAAAATATAGGGTTCTTATATTATTTTCTTTAACTAGTAGAACGTATAAGTTAAAATTCCTATATAGTATTTCCCGAACTATACCTACGAACTAGGTAAACTTATTATAGTCTTTTTACGAAGGGGCTATAGCGTAATTCTAAACTTAATAGATATAATAAAAGCACCTAACTCTCTAAGAAGCCTATAAAGGCTATTAAAAAGACCAAAAGAATCTACCTCTAGGTATTATTAGAAAGGGCTAGAACTAATAAGAACTAGAAAGATAATAAATAAAATAACTTTACTTATAAATAGTTAAGAATATTAAAAATAAGCTTAAAAGATTTATAAAATAATTTATAAATCTAATTAAAAGAGATTATCTAAATTAGGTATTAATTTATTAAGAAAATATTAAAAAACGAGGTATAGGATTATTGAGGTACTAATAGTAATAATATATAAATAATAATAAAGTCCGCTACTTTTCCCTCCTCTACGCTCTACTCCATAGTCCTCCTATAATAGGCCTATGCGCTAAGGGAGCCTTTTAAAAGCTGCGCAGCTAAGTCTATCTTATCCTATCCTATTAGCTCTCTCCTAACCCTTAAAGTATTTTACAAGAGATACTACTAGCTTGGAATCTTCCTTAGCTACTTCTAGACCTCTTATAATATAATTAACTACTTATAGTAGTTAATTAAGATAAGGAGCGAGGATTACTAAGGAGCTATTACTAAGATAATATTAAGCTAAATCCTTAATACTCTCCGATTAAATAGGAAATAGATTATATAAGATACTAATAGATAAGTATTATCCTGTAAGAGTATAGCTATAGGCCTAAACCAGGAAGGGCTAGAATGCTAAAACGTAGGTATGCGTAGTTATATTAAACTATTGCTTAACCTTCTAAGTTTCTAGCTTATAGAGTTTTCTTAAGGGTAAGTATATTTACTACTAATTCGCCGACGTTTTACTAATAGCGTGGCTCTATACCCTATACCTACTATTATTCCTTATAATTACCCCCCCCCCTCTAAAGCCTTAGTCCCTAAGGCGTACTAGTAGGGTAATAGAGCTCTATATCGTTATAGATATTATTACTAACTATAGGGCGGCGTCTCTATACCTTTATTACGTTATTTACTCTCGCTCTCTATGCTAGATCTAGGTAGTTATAATAAATAATATATTTTCATTTTCCTAGCGCGTTATAAGTATTTTTAAACTTTAATTATTCCTATTATTTTTTAATTAGTTACTAATAATTATATAACTATTCAGTAGTATATAACTAGTAATTATTTAGCCTTATTACTTAGCAACTTAAAATATAAAAGGGTATCTTCTTTTTAAGGTCTCTAACTTAGTTAGAATTTCTCCTCTTTATAATTTTTTTTAGTCTAGCTACTTCTCTTATTTTAGTGCCTATTTTATAAGCTTTTATTATAATTATTAAGTTCACTCTCTTTCTTTTTCTTCTCTTCTAATCTCGCTTATATCCCTTTCTAGCCTCTTACTAATAGCTCTTTATAATATCTTATAAATATTATATAAGCATAGTTCTTATAAAATACCTCTATCCTCCTAAGATTCTTTCTAGTAATCTTACTAGTAACGCTAATAGTAGCTATCCTTACCTTAGCTATTTTTATAAAATATATTAGGATATTATCTACTTTTACTATATATATAGCGAGTATATATAGAAGTACGTCTATTATAACTTTAATAAGAAGAAATATACTACTATAAGTTTCTACTAATTTACTAATAGGTTGCTATATATTAATATTTTTTAGGTCCCTTAGGAGCTTTAGGGCATAGCTTAGATAACTTAGAATATATTCTACTAGATCTAGATCTAGTAGCGTAATAGTATCCTAACCCCTCTTTATTATTATTATTTTCTAGCTATACTTAGTAATTATTTAGTAATATAGAAGTGTATTACTAAGCCTATCTATAATCTTACTACTAGTTATAATAGCTATAATATAGAGTAGCTTTAGCTCTAGGAGCTCGCTTTAATTTTTAAGCACCTCGCGCTTAATATCTTAGTCTATATAAGCTATTACTTACTATTCCCTTGTTAATTATATCCTACTAATTATTAGTTTTTAAGTTAGTACTTTTTATAATAGTATTAATATTCTTTAGCGCCTAAACGCCGCCTAGCTACTATATATTTATAATAATAATCCTATTAACTACCTCTATAATAAGATTAACTACTTACTTAATAACCTTTTAATAAAGCTAGTCCCTATACGCGCTTATAAGTACGATATTACCTTTTTCCCTAGGTTTTATAAGGAGCTTTAAGAAAACCTCGCTAAGTATATTACTAATAATATCGACTCCTGCTTTATTATTATTACTAGTACTCGCTCTATCTCCTACGCTTCTTACCTCTAAACCCCTACTAAGTATAACTAAAGTAGTAGCGAAGAGTTAGTAAAGAAGATTAAGAGAGCTAAGGTTATTATTACTATTTCTAATAATAATAGTTCTAGTAGCGAGTTAGCTAGTAGCGCTAGTAGCAAGTTAGCTAGTAGTTAGCCTATAGGTAGCGATAGTAGGGATACTAATAGCGCTAGTTTAGTAACTAGTTACTATAGTAGTTATAGTAGTACTACTCGTAGTTATAATAGTTATAGTAGTCGCCCCTATAGCTATCTTAAGAAATTAATAACTAATTAGATAGTTAGCTCTTTTCCCCTTTTATAAGATAATACCCCTTTTCGCTATAATATTAGTAATAATTCGCTACTTAATTTAATTAAAGTTTTACTTCTAATTTAAGTTCTATTTTATAGTCTCGTGGTTTATAATTACTAACCTATTATAGTAATTTTAGTGACTAGTTATCCTACTTCTTATAAACCCTCTTATATTATTTATTAAACTTATAAATAGCCTCTTATGCGTTTACTAAGTTCTCTATAAGCTCCTATATATTATATTCTATAAGCTATCCTACTTACTTAACTAAGTATTATATATTATTACTAACGCCTTACTATATAATAATCTCTTCTATTTCTTTTTCCTCTAGCTTATCCTCGAGCTCTAGGTATTTAAGTAAGCCCTTGCTACTTACTTAGCGATTATCCTATAGCTCTAGTAAAGTAACTAAGAATATATTATATATCTTTTAGTACTATAGTAGTAAGTAGACTTTATATACTTATATACTAACTAGTTCTATAATAGCTACTTATATAAACCTAGGCGCTAGCTTTCTATTCTTAAACTAGAAGTTCTTTATTAATAGCCTAATAACTTATCCCTAATAGTTAGTCTATTCCTTATACCTTATGTTATAATACTTAGCTTACGCCTTAGTAGCCTTCTATTACTATTCTTAGGCCCTCTTATAAAGTCTTAAAATATATTTAATTCGCTCCCTTATACCCTATATTATAACCCTATTCGTAGGGGTTATATATTCTATATAACGCAGGTAGTAGCTATATAAAGCCTCTATTAGCAAGTAGCTAGTAGTGCTATAGTAACTATTATTATATATAAACTCGGCCTCGGGTAATTAGATAGCTTATTCTTATAGCGAGTTACTAATATATACTTATAGGTACTTCTCTAATATCTAGTACGTCCTTTTAGACTACTTATTAGTCTAGGGGTAATATATAGTAGAGAGGTAGCGCTTAATAGCCCTCTCTCTTATAAATTCCTCTTAAGATTAGCTAGTAAGGAGCTTATTTTAGTTACTAATAATACCCTCTAGGGTACTAAAATAATACTTAACCTATTTATAGATAATCTACGCTAACTTAGTAGCTATTAGCTACTTTATTATTAAGATAAATATAATAAACTTAGTTATTTAGTATATAATAATAAGAACTACGTTATACTCCCTGCTTTTATACTAATAGCATAGTAGTAGTCTAGTAATAAAGTCTATACTAATTTCCTAAAATAGGTGCGCTAGTAGGGGTAATAGGTATAACTTTCTATAGGGCTTATACCTCGGAATGCGGATCCCTTAGTATATATAGCACCCTATAACGTAATTATATACATCTATAGCTAAGTTTAGCTAATAGAACTTCCTTGAGATTAACTTAGTAGTCTTATTTACCCCTATATAACCCGCCCTATAGTTATTTTAGTATTAGTAAAGGATTTTAAGTCTTAGGGACCTCTCCTATAGTATCTCTAACCTTCCCTTATAGAATAAGGTTCTATAGCTATTAATTATATAGCTCTTATAATCGCTAGCTAGTCTACGTACCCTCTCTAATTAGGTCTAGTAATATAAGTTATTAGCTTATAGTTTATAAATAAGACTTTCTATTACTTTAGAGAGTTACTACCTATATACTATTTCGCCTATTATAACCTCCCTTATAACTTAGTATAGAATATACTACTATGCTATAGTAACCCTAGCTCTAAGCGAGTCCTCTAGGTTAATAACCTCTTACTAAGTATTCTCTATATCTTCCCTTGCTCTTTAGCATTAGGTTATTATAGCTACTATAGTTATAGTAGTATTAGTATACTATAGAGCGTTATACTAACTAGAGACTAAGGCGTCTCTACCCCTAGAGCTATCTATCTAAAAGGGGTATTATTTTATACTAGCTTTTATAGTATTAATAAATACTTTTAAGGTCTCTATATTACCTTATAAAGTAGTAATACTTATCTAGAGGTCTACTAGTAGGTTACTAATAAACCCTAGCTTCCTCGCTAGGGTTAGGAGTATATTATTATATTTTACCTCCCCCTCTATATAGTTTAGCCTCTTAGATAGCTTATCTACTAGGTTTATAACCCCTAATTTATACTCTAGGTTAAAGTTAAATACTAAGAGTTTATATACCTATCTAATAAGCCTTCCCTAAAGGTCCCGCGCTAACGCGCTAATAACTCCCTTTAGCGCCTAGTAATCTATTAGGATTATAAACTTCTTTAATATACCCTAAAAGTAATAAGCCTAGTAATCTAGGCTTTTAATTATAGCGAGAAGCTCCTATTAGCCTGCTCCTTAATACTACTTAATATTACTAAGCTTTTATAAATAATAACTAACTAGTTACTACTAGCTATTAATATATTATAATAGGATACTAGATATAGCTTTTATAGAAGTATCTATTTTAACCCTTATTTTATAGGTTAGGTCTTAATATTAGAGAATAATTACTAAGTAGAAGGTAGCTTAGAGCTATTTAAAGGCTTATTAAGCCTCTTCTAGCTAGTAAAATTCGCTCCCCCTCTTTTTATTCTTACTACCCTTTAGTAGGGATATTATAGGGGTTATAATACCTAAATAGCTTATAATAAACTTATAGTAGAAATTATAGAATCCTAGGAAGACTTAGATCTCCCTATATATCTTAGGTAGCTTCTATTTAATAATAGCTCGGATGCGAGTTTAGTTTATTAATATACCTTTAGGTATAATAATATACCCTAGGAACTCTACTTATTATTAGTAGAACCTATACTTACTAAGCTTAGTATATAATACTTACTAGCGAAGCCTATAGAGTACTTAGCGAAAGTCCTTTATATATTACTCTCTTATTTTAAAGTAGATTATAATATTATCTATATAAGTAATATAATAGGTATCTAGTAGCTTAGTAAGCGCTTAGTAAATATATACCTAGAATATCGCTAGGGTATTTATAAGTCTAAATAGTATAATAGTATATTTAAAGTACTTATAATAAGTCCTAAAAGCTATCTTCTAGTAGTCTTCTAGCTTAATATAGATATAATAATATATATCTTAAAGGTTAATCTTTAAGATCTATTTCGCTCCTTAAAGCTTATCTAATAGCTTACTAATAAGGAGGAATAGATATTAGTTCTTTAGTATTACTTTATTAAGGCTTTAATAATCTATATAAAGGTATAAGGATCTATCCTTCTTAAGTATAAAGAGAATAGGGGCGCCTGCCTTGCTTATTAAGGGTTAAATCCGCCCTATTACTTAGTTATTAGTAATATATTAGTAAAGCTCCTCTAGCTAGTATTTATTTAGTAGATAGATAGGCTTATATAGAGGTTTCTTCCCTTTAACTAAGTTAATAGTATATTTTATACCCTCTAGAGCTAGGTATTCCTTTACTAACTACTTATTAAATATTACTTATTTACTAAGTAGCTCTAGTAGGAATTCTATTTTACCCTCTAAGGCGTCCTCTTTACCTAGGGCCTCTATTAGTAGCTTATAGGGGGCGATATTCCCTAATATATATATAATATAAGCCCTCTAGCTATTCTTAATAACCTCCT
The DNA here is from genome assembly GCA_036785755.1 of Colletotrichum ledebouriae. Classification (NCBI taxonomy): domain Eukaryota; kingdom Fungi; phylum Ascomycota; class Sordariomycetes; order Glomerellales; family Glomerellaceae; genus Colletotrichum; species Colletotrichum ledebouriae. The sequence continues at coordinate 22,855 of JAVHLU010001270.1, read as the reverse complement.
ATATAAATACTAATAGCTTAGTAATACTAAGGCGCTTATATCCCTAGGTATTTATCTAGGTATTAATTATAATACCCTCCTTTCCTATAGAGTATTATAATAAGAGGAGGTCCCCTATTCCTTTAGAGTAGGGAGCTTTAGTAAAGAGTTACTATATCTTTCTTAGTTATCCCCCTAAGTTAATAAGGAAGAAGGTTAACTAGTATATATTCTAGCTTATTATAGAGGACTTATTAAACCCTTTTAATATAAGGGCGCGTGCTACTATAAGTTATAGTTATAATAACTTTACTAGTTAACTACTAATAATATTAACTTAGGAATAGGAATCTATATCTACTATTACTTCTTACTTAGTAATATTCTAGAGAATAATTACTTATCCCTTTATAGTATCTCCCCTTAGGAAAGTATCTAGTTTTAATATAAGTATAGGGGTTATTAGTATTATCCCCTAGCTTATTTATTTTCTAATAGGTTAAGTTCCTTAACCTCCCTTATAGATTAGATTATATTAACCCTCGCTTTCTTAGTAAATACTTAGTATCTTACTAGTATTTTATTTATACTTTATTACTTATTTAAGTAGTCTACCCTCCTATACCCTTTCTTCTTATAGCTAAAGTATATTAAGGGGTTAGATATTATAAGTTATATATTAGGGCTAAATATAGGCTAGCCCCTATTAGATCCCTATAACGTGCTACTAACTAGTTAGTAAGGTATTAGGCTCTAGGAACCTCGCGTAGTTCTATAGCTAGAGCTCTACTAGCCCCCCCTTTAGCTCGCCCTTATTATAAGAGGGACCCTTAGTATATACTCTTTACTTATATATTACTTCCTACTTTCGCTCTATAGGGTCTTATTACTCTATTAGTAATATATCTCCTATAAGTATTCTACTTTTATAGCTATATCCCTTAGACTTTATATTTTAACTTTCTAATATTTAAGCTCCTTATATAAAAATAAGGCTAGTTAGAAGTATAATATATAAGCTTTAGCTTTACTATCTTCTATACTAACTATACCTAAGTTCTAACATATTACTAACTATTTAGTAAAAAACTATATTAATAACTATATCTCTTTTTACTTTATTATATCTAGCTTTTTATAATACCTCTACTCTTAAAGCTCTAGGTTAATATATTATTAGTAAATAAATACTATAAAGTTAGCCTAAGCTAGGTCTCCTTCTAGCCTAGCCCTATAGTATTACTACTAGGTTTATAGGGATAGGCTTATTTTTATAAGCGCTTATTAGATCTATTACTCTAGCGTATTACTAGCGCGTAGTTAGTATCTATTTCTAACTACCTAGATCTAGTTACTAACCTAGTTTATAGTAAAGTACTTACTTATAGTATAATAGTTATATATAGGGGGTTTCTTATATTCTCTCTATAGGTACCTTATCGCTAGGTAGTTAGTAAGTTCCTATAGTAGGGTAGTAACTTATTCCTTATACTACTACTATTATAGATATATCTACTCTATAAGACTCTCCTGCTATCTCTATAGTAATTCTATTACTTAGATAAGAATACCTAAGATACTAGCTTCTTAGGGGGTCTTAGGCGGGGTACCCTATTAGCTACTACTTACTATTTATTTACTAAGCGAGGGTAGGTCTACTTACTCTAGCGCTATCTAGGACTAGGCCTACCCCTTGGGGTTATCTCTCTTACTATATTATTACTAAGGTTATCTATCCCCTTACTATAGTATTTATATTATATTCCTTATATTTTAGGGCTTAGCGAGTAACCTATATTATATTAGCTAAGACCTTATTAGTTATATTCTATATACCTAGCCTAGAGTTCGTTATAATTAAACTCTATTACTAATTTATTAGTATACTATTACTAGTTTATTTTAGATATTTCAACTAGCGCTAGTTTCTTAAATCGAGGTAGAAGTAATAGAGTTATAAGAGTATAGCTATAGGCCTAAACTAGGAGGGGCTAGAATACTAAAACGTAGGTATATATAGTTATATTAAACTATTACTTAACCTTCTTAGTTTCTAGCTTATAGAGCTTTCTTAAGAGTAAGTATATTTATTACTAATTTGCCGACGTTTTGCTAATAGCGTGGCTCTGCACCCTATACCTGCTATTGTTCCTTATATGTCCTTTATCCTATAGGTTTATAAGGATATAAAAATATTAATATCTAGTAAGTATTATTATCTAGTAATAAGAAATATAAGATTAGTAGCTAGCTAAGAGTTATATATAGCTAAGCTACTCCTTAACTAAGTAGGCTTATCTAGAACTTAAGGGCTAGGTCTAGAAACTAATATAGTACTCTATAAGAAAGTACTTATTATTATCTTAAGTTAGATAATAATATTAGCTATATATTTAATATAAGACTTTAGGAAATTAATAAGCTCTCTAGGAGATAAAAGAGGTAATAATAAAGTAATAATAGGTATTAAGTCTATAAATAGTAATAACAAAGAAGTCTAAGGATAGGATTCTAGAGTAATAACTAATTATCATAAGTCTAATAAACCCTTTAGTTACTGTTAAATACTTAAGGGAATATCTAAGGGTAATAAGGGTAATAAGACTAATAATAGCGAGCTAATATCTTCTAAATAAGCTCCTATAATATAAGTAGAAAGCTCTTTAATAACTTTATCTTATATAATTAGTAGAGGAGATATTAGTAATATTATTTAAGGTTATATAGGAAAAAAGGGTTAAGGTTAGGTTAATAATTAGAAGAGAGAAAATAAGGGGGTGGAAACTTATATAATTAATAGGGCTAATTAAGTAAGAGGTAACTAAGTCTTTCTATAAAAATAGTATACCTATTTAGAAGGTTTCAAAAGAGGCTTAATTACTAGTAGCTAATAACTACTCTTCCCTTATAGTTATTAGTAATTATATAATAGGTTTAGGCGTAGTTTCCCTTCTAGGCTACTAACTAGCTAGGTTCTAACTATTTTATAAAAATAAGCTATAAGGGTCTAAATCTAATAACTAATAAGAGGGTGTAGCTACTGATATAGGTTAAGGAGGTATTATTACTACTAGTTTAGGACTTAGTATATAATCTAGTATAGAAGTTATATTTAAAGGGGTAGAAGTTACTTATAGGGCTAAACTAGAAGTTATATCTTATAAAGCTATAGCGATTATTAATAATATTAGAATAACTAGCGTAGTTAATATTATAGGTATATTAGATAACAACGTTATTAATATTACTAGATCCTCTATAGTAGGGTTTACTTTAGTAATAGTAGCTATAGTAGTAGCTATTACTATAATTATAGCCTTAGATATAAATTAACCTTAAGTATCTCTTAGTTAATTAGCCCCCTATTAATAAACTATCTTATTAATTTATAATATAATATAGAGATTATTAAATAGTTTATTTATAATATATAGACTTAAGGTTAAATCTCCTTAAGTAATAGAGATACTAGTTATATCTTAGTTAGGGTAATTAAGTAAAAGGGGAATAGGAATATAAATAAGATCTAACTTAATTAGATACCTAGGACCTAATAATCCTATTTAAAAGTATTTATTATTATTATTATTAATAGGGTAAAAACTAAGGTCTTAGACTTTATAATTATATATAAGATTGAATTTCTTATACTATAAAATAGCTATAATAGGGGATTTACTAAGAAGAAATTCGATTAAAGTAGAAAACGAAGGGGGGTTATACTACTATATAAAGAGCTAGGCTTAGTAATAATTTATAAATAAAAATAGAACTACCTAAAGTAGGTAAATATCTCTCTATAAACCTAGGTATAATATATCTAGAGAGACTAATTATATAGGCAGGGGTCGCTAGCGGAGAAGGTACCCTAGCAGGGGACCCACCCAACGTCACGTGACACTCTCTCTTTATGTATAAGGGAGGTTAGATCTCTAGTGACAGCCGCCCGCCCAAGGCAGTTGTACCATATTATTCGATGATTATTTGGCCTCATTGTGCATTTAACTAGTTCAAGGCAGCCGAAGGTCGACGAATTGAATATGATTCTCCTAGGTCTACTAAACTAGGCGCAGTAGAGCTCGCAAGTCTAATTCCAGACGGACGCTTAAACAAATGTATCCTTTGTGCTGGAGGGTGCAATTGACAAGGGCATGCTTGATATACTTACAGCCTACGCGCGGAACAGAATTAGCGATGAACTCGAATGGAACCAGAGAAGCTGCCGGGTGTATGACGCGTGTCCGTCCCATGCAACATCTCATTCGATCTCAAGGTTGCGACGGGGATTAATTAGACTACCATCAGTCAACTTATCCGCGATGTTTAACCCGGGCTAACATTCCACATGGACCTTCAGTCTTAACTCGCATCGCGTCACAGAGTTTCTTTGATCTGTTGCGGGATCTCCTGATCCCGCATTAGCATGTGAGTTCATGGTCGTGCCGATAATCAAACGCCGTGACGACCGCCTTCGCGTATGTCATCGCCGCAGCGAGAACCTATCCACAGTCAGCATGACATGTTTCTTGTCCTCGCCTTCGCCGTGTTCGGCTTCCGGCTTACCATGATGTGCATAAGCTGGTGACTGGCGCCAAACAGATCGAACACCCCGGGAAACCACAGCTCAGGAAACTGGCGCTGTCAGTACCAACGAAAACCTTTGCTCGGGAAGGGAGTAGAGTACGAAACAAGAGTTCGGAACTCACTTTGGTCGAGTAGATCAAGACTGCGAGTGCATTGAAACAAGCCGTGATCAAGATCCACTGCCCGCCAACCCGTGCCCACTCCTCTCCTAAACCAAACTCCACAGCACCATGGCCGATGGGCATCACAAACGCCGTGACGCCAAAGGTAGCAAACAGCGCAGCGCGGTGGTGGCCGAGATGAACAGCGCCTAGATTTGGCTTCGCTGTTGCTGCCGCGCACAGTATCGCCAACGCTCCCGTCAGGAGCACGTAGCTGTCGCGGGTTTGTGGAGAGCAGGGAAAGGTGTAGTGTGCCAAAGGCGCTGTTGAACTCCACATGAGGGCTAGGACTCCGTGAAAATCTGCTTTGATGCCGGCAAGGTAGTAGGCTTCACTGTGGGACATGAAGGTGTGAAAGCTTGAGCTCAGTGTTACCCGTCAGTCGTGTGCTTGAAGCAGCGCCTTGATTGAGCAGTTTTGAGATCTGAGACTTACGCTGTTGAGAGAACGAAACAGGTCGTTACGCCAAGGGCGTAGACGCTGCATACGACGACGTCCGAGGTTGAGCCGATGGTCCACCTGAGCGGGATGCCACCACTGAAGACAAGTAGGGGAAATAGGATGAAAACTATGGCACCAATGATGTGTGAATAAATATTGACTATATTATGAAGAGTGAGCTCTCTGGTTCTCTGGTAATGAGGTCGGCTGATGTCTTCACTTACTTGTCTCGTTGTGAACGTATGTCCAGCTTCGAAAGCCCTCCGAGACTGAGGAGCATGCCTTTCTGCATTACACATTAGCACCTCAAGTATTGAAGGCTAGGCCACGTTGCTATACCGGTAGCCTGTCTTGATATGTTCGCTACCGCATCTAGAGGAATGTCAGTGTTGGTGGTGTCTGGGTTGAGGGCAACAACAGGCTTACTGTTGCCATTCAGCTACGAGTCATGTTAGCGATCGAAACACAGGAAACGCAACCCGGATTATAGAACTGACGAAGATCGTCCCACGTGAGAAGCGGCGCCTGGCTCTCGCCGCCTTGGCCTCCCCACCTCCGCAACCGGCTACCGGAGCCCCCGCCCTCCACCGCCGTCCGCAACCTCCGCCTGAGAGCGGATGTCGACAGAAGCGCCGCCATCGGAAGACCGATAATACCGGAAAATTAAACTGAGTTCAATTTGGTAACGGGTTTGTGTCTTGCGATCGGACAAGGACGAAGCGCTCGATCTCGAATCGTACCTTCCGTCGGAGACGCAGGCGGTGCCGGACGGCCATCAGACTCGCGGTGAGTCCGAACTTGATCAGGGAATTTCGCCTCCAGCTTTGGTTGCTCGCGATTAGGAACACTGATCGAAAGTTGGAAACCAAAGGCTCGACCTAAAGTCACCCACAGTGTTCAGCCCCCGTAAAGCTTGTAAGGGCTCCCGTCCGAATCACGATCGCCGATCGAGGCATCCAGAACAAGATGCTTCACAGTAAAACAGACCACCCGGTACAGAGAGAAGGGGAACTGAAAGCTTCTCGGCTTACATATCCGAATCTTACCCTCAAATGCCGTTTCGTTTCCACCTTTACCCGCCGCAGTCGCAGCAAGCCCACCAACACGAAACCTACGTCGGAACGGCGCCGATCCGATGTATGGTACCGCTCATCGTCGCATTTGACCACCGGTAAATGCAACGACGCTGATACAGATCCATGAATAATGCGCGCATAACGGGACCAGGCGAACAGACTAGATTGGCCAGCTAAGAAATCGCATTGAAAGCGAGTGGGAAACGCTGAAGATTTGGACGTTGGGGCCAGAATGTGGCCATCGGCTATTGATGTGGTGCAGGGACTGACCCTGGTCTACCGAAAACGGCCATTTCCAGATTCTTGATGGCATCGACACAACTACCCATTGCAGCCTAGAAGTTGGGTTAGACGTTGGTATTAACACGAGCGGTACTTATCAATGGCTGCGGCTCCTTACATAGCTGAAATCGTCAGCACGAAAGCACAACGATGAATTGAGGGAAATGAGGCACGAAAGCAATTAGACGGTGATAAAACCCTTGAGAACGAAACAGAATCAAACAGTAGAATTAATTCAAGGCATAGATATTGACCAAAAAAATCTACCGCGGTCAGCTCCCATCCAGTAGAGTAGATTATGCTTGGTTTTGACGCTGCGAAGACGAGCCCTCAGTCACATTCGGTCGTCATCCGGTCGTCCAACACCTACCCTCTAATGAAATGAGACAGACATTATGAAGCAAGCGTTCCCCCATGAGCGGCCAAGACATCAAGGGGCCTCGAGATACACAGATTCAGTTCAGTCCTTTATCAACCAAATCGGCCTAAGACGAATCGGATGCTGAGCGTGTTCAGGAGGAAGCTCAAGGTGACCTTCGACCTCATGCTATATAACCCACCAACTCCAGAAGCAATCTTACTAAGTTCTCTTCAATAGCGCTTCTTCTTTAGTTAGAATGCATGTCTGCAGTTGAATCATCAGTGGTCATGAGGTTAGCTGTTGCGCCCTTGGAAACCTAACAAAGCTTGCCTTTTCTTCGTCACAACAAGGAGCATATGCTCTTGAACGCAGGCCATGAAGACACTTGCATCAGTAGACTATTTAATATTCTGTTTTCCCTTCTAACTTATACTGTTATTTGAAAGCCGAAAGCTGCTTGTGGCTCGCAAACTACATGGGGTTTCCACATGTGGTTGATTTCAACATTATGTCGTTTGAGATAATCTGGTAGAATACGTTTATCTATCAACACCCAGGATGTATTCGGGAGTACGAAGATCGAGAAGGGAGGTAATGTTCTCATCTGAAGGTCCTCTGAAACCCAGACAGAACCCCCAAGGGCTACCATTGGGAAGAGAGTGCGCAATTCTTCATCGGTGTTGAATTCACGGAAACTTACTGTCAGACTGTGAGAAGATCAACAAGAGTACTCTACCATCAACGCACCCCCTAACTGCGGTAAGTATAACACAACGAATCGCCAGATGCAGTGGGCTGGCACGCGGCGCCATACGTGGAATTGACCTGAAAAAGGCATCGTTGTTTCTAGTCGTCAACGTGGCCCGTCACGTATTTGTTCGAAAGAAAGATTTAAATAGCACACTTAGGCAGCAAAAGAGCAACATCTCGCGTACAGCGCAGCGTGCCCCAACCCGACATATCGTACCTAGGGAAATAAGTGGAAGCACGGTCTCAAGGTTGCACTTTGCGAACCCATATTACTGTCACAGGGACTGTAGTGTACTTAGTTCCTTGCTTTATAAACCCATTAGCACTCTGGCTATACGTAAACGCAAGTTCGCAGACGCTTAGTTGCTAGCGGACCAATAAAATATTAATAAAGATTCCAGCACTTAGTGTAAAGAAAAAGCTAACAAAAACAGGCTTCGACCCAATTTATACAGATTGTTGCCGCGAGTATTTCTTTTCGATTTCCTTATTACCTATTGGCTTTCATTCAATAAACATTCCGTTTCCAATAAGCTGAAAGAAACAAGAGATTGCTTCGAGATAAGATATTCCAAAATTGAACTAATTGTCCAGGGCCATGCCTATCGCCCCCGATTACTAGCACGGCCCTGTTCTGAGACCACTATTGCTCTTAAGTCATCCATCTTTCAAGGGCTATACTTTTATTACGAGCAGGCAAAATGAAGCACATGAGACTATATATCAAAGCCCCCAACTAAGCATCCCTGGATCTTCGGAGTCCAGAAAACTGCATGCAGCAGGTTCGAGTTCCATTTGGAGCTCAGGTTTCAGCATCAGCCAAGCAATTACATATCACATTCAAACCCCCGGTATAGAAAAGCTAACTAGACACCAGGAATAGGCGATCGCCACCCACCTCTGAAGTGTTTCCGAACTCGCTGTCTGTACCAGATCTAAGGTGAGCACAAGATACAGCCTCCGGTACTGCGATCGATAACCCAAGGCACAAGGAAGGATTTGTTCGTCCTTAGAGAATACCCACAAGAGAAAAGGACAGGACGACGGCAGCGGATGAAGGGGATGCCCATGTATTACTTGATTGAAAACGTCTCTTATAGGCACTTCTTGTTGAAAACTTGGGGAGCCAGGAGAGAGGAATACAATATCCTCAAAAGCCCTAATTGGAGCGTTCATTGCCAGAGTATAAGATACAAGCTCTCAAAGGTATCCTTATAACCTACCTAAAGCTGCTATTTGATGTTGAGGACTCCATACCGGCCAAGTGTTTGCGACACCTAAAGAGAGATGAACGGGAGTTCTAATTTCAAGAGCAGAACAAGCACAGAATCGCACCTTAATCTCTTTGGGAAAAGCTTCTGGAAGTTGCTTGAAGCCAGAAGAATTCCTGTCGTTGCGTATGCTTGCTGCCCAACTCCAGTCCAAGACTTTCTAAGGTATCTTGTGCCTTGGCATCCGTGTCCGCCCTCGTTCTGCACTGTTTAGCATCAAAAAAGATCAGACCAGGAGAAAAGGAACATTGCCCTTCGCAACCAGACTTGATTCACTGATGGCACAGGCCGGTGCGAGCCAAGTAACAGACAGACTTTATGTACATGATTCAAGCGGTGGCGCAACCCGCCTTGACAGTTTTACTCGAGCAAGAAGACGTCATATAAACGTGCCAGTTATAAAGAAATTAGAGACTTGAATGAAATTGAATTCCACTTTTCTGTTTACCTTCCCGGAAGACACGCACTATAATCAGAATGGTTCCAACCGTGTCAAAGAGTGTCCGCCTCGGCGATTGGAACCGAACTGCCATCTCTCTGTGCCTTATTTTACGACAGATCGGGGCCTCTACTGGCCCCGTTTTCCGTACCTAGCTTCAGCGATTGCGAAGTTGGTGACTTCGCCAGTGAAAGAGGAGGGCCCTTCTTGAAGAGTAGGGATGTCCGCTTCTTGGATACCCCAGCCAAGTCGTCCAGGCAAAACACAGCCATCTTTGCTGTCTTGCTGTTATCTGGCTGGAATACACAGGAAAGGCCAGTTGCCCCATGATCCAAGGCCACTCGGAAATCCGCGAGACAGAAGTACAACATGGAGACGAAATTCAAGTCGAGAAGCACCAGATTGGGCTTGGAAACGCGCCCAGTTGATAAGAAGGAAACTGTCCTATCAAACAGGCTTACTATGTATAGTAGGTTCAATGTTTTTCATTGTTCTAGTTTCAACTCAAGGCTTTTGTCTCTTATCTTAGTCGTCTGCTTACTAAAATTACCTTCGGGGCTTGTTTGACGTTATCCAATGGAAATACCCAGTCAACCGGACTCATTCGCGAGGATTACACCTTCCTCGCGATGACGTGACTGAGATCGTTAAATATATCTCAACATAAGGAGTTATCGCAGATTTATAAGAAACGTCGAGCCTGCGTTAGTATCACAAACAGGTGCAGTGCAGAGTAATAGAGTTAGTATAGTTAGGTATAGCTAAGGTTAAATATTCTTCTCTAGCCCTCTAATCTACTAAATAAGGGCTAGAAGACTTATTTAATAGCTACCTAATACCTCCCTATATCTCCTAACTCCTATAGACTTCTCTACTTAGCTTATTAAGCCCTTTTCCTTATAATATTACCCTAGCTTATAATATAATCCCCCCTCTCTAAACTAGTTTACCCTTAAACTAGTTTACTTAATAGTTATTTAGAGGGTACTTAATACCTCCTTATAAGACTTTATAAGTTTTAGTTTCTATAGGTCTAGAATTTAATATCCCTTATTCTAATTATATAACTCTTCTTTAGATAGCTAAGTAGCTTAGAGGAGTAGTTAGCTAGTAATAAGATACCTATACTCTACTCTAGCTACTCTTATAGCTCTTATATACCTAGGTATTAAGGGATTTTATAGCTTAGAGGAATAGTAAGCTAGTAATAGGGCTAATCCCCTACTCTAACTACTCTTATAGCTTTATCTAATAGGTCTAGGACTACTTAGTAATTACTTAGGTAGCTATAGCTAAACTCCCTTATAAGGATTGCTCTTTCCTCTAGAGGGAGCTATATTAAAATATACTATTATTTAGGCTTATTTTTATTATTTTAAATTCGCCCTCTAAATTATTATATTTCTTATTTATTATTATATTTTTAATACCTTTATAGGAGTAATAAAGATATTCTCCCTCTAGGGATAAAGAAGGTCTTTATTATAATATAAGGGGTTATTAGTAGTTATCTAGTAGTTATTTAATACCTCCTTATATTTAGTAAAGTTAGCTAAAGCTAAATAATATAATAATCTAGAGATTATCCTCTTTTTAATTATATAAAAGCCTGGTTTTAGTATTAAGTTAAAAATATATAAATATTATTTAAAATTTTACCCTATTAAAATCTCTCCTTCTTATTTCTTTAGATTTATAATATTAATATTACTACTAATAAATTATTATTAGCCTCCTACTCCCCTACTAATAACTTTATTTTAATTACTATATAAGAAATCTATTATTATATCTTCTATTATTACTAACGCCCCTAATACTACCCCCTACCCCGCTAATACTCTAGATACTATTAGTATCTCTATAATAAGTAAGCTCTAGGTATACTCCTATTATTACTACCTCCTAGTATAAGCGAAGTAAGAGCTACCTAAGGATATAGATATTAAGCTTAAGCTCCTTATAAGCTTAATTTTATACTTTAAGAGTAATAATAAGCTCCTAGTTCTTATTTAGTACTTACCTAATACTTATCTAGTATTTTACTAGCCTTAGGTCCTAAATTTATTACTAATTTATTTATTTTTAGATACCTCTATTAAATATAAGTATTATATTAAAATAAGTAATAACAAGGCCTATATTAATATAAGTTTTACTTATTATTTTCTAGTTCTTAGCTACTAACTCCCTATAGCCTACTTATTATATAATAAGCGCTACTAATAAGCTTAAGCACCTAATAGATAAGGGCTAATCTAAGCCTAATATTTAGGTATAATATATTAAGAATAAGATAGGTTATTTAGTACCTCCCTAGTACTTTATTATTAGTTGCTAAATAGTATCTAGGAGGAGATCCTCGCTATTTAACTTATAATTAAGAAGGCCCTCTAGGCTAAAAAGAATAATACTAATATAATACCTAAGAAGTATAAAGCTAAGGAGGCGGAGATCTCTATAGAACTAGAGACCTACTAAGTAATTACTTTAGAGGATATAGCTAGGTACTAGTAGTATATTACTAAGGAGGCTAAGAAGTAGACTAAATTACTATATAAATAGCACGAGGAGCTCTACTACTACTACCTAGAGATAGAGTAGCTAGCTAGTAAGTAGTTTAAGGTATAGGATATATAAGCTAAGTATACTAAGGAGGTAAATAATACTTATAATAAGGTAATAAGTTAACCTAATCTCTACTAGTACCTTACTAGTACTCCTCTAGTTAGTATTTCTAACTTAAAGTAGAATCGCGAGGTTTTAACTACTCTATTTATTACTATATCTATTTCTTTAGGAAATAATAAGGCTATAACTAGTCCTAGTAAGGAGGGTATTAGCACCTAGTAGATATAAAATTTTCAAGAGCACCCCTAGTAAGCTACTAATAACCTCTAGGTAGTAGTTAGTTACCTTTAGGTATTTTTCTAGTCTCTTTCCGCCTTATTAGGAGCTTTTAGGCTAATAAATTAAGATACCTAGCTAGTATACCCTATTTCTACCTAATTACTTATTACTTATTAAGTTACCTATTAAATTATATAGGGATTATAATACTTTTACTTATAATTAGGCTTTATAATCGTTTTATAAGTCTATAGATATATTATATTATAGCTCCTATGAATTATCTAGTTCACTATAGCCCTTCTATTTAATAAGGTACTAGTAGTTATATCTAAGGCCCCTATAGGTAATAATATAGTCTACTATATAGACGTTATTATTATTATTAATTAGGATATCTTATAGTAGAACGGCTAAGCTAAAAAAGGGTTCTAATTATATAGGCGCGAATATATTATAGATTTAGTATTTTTTATCGACCTATAGCTTATATACTTATCCCCTATTAATTACCTATTAGATCCTAAATAGGCCTAGGTATCTATCCGAAAGTTTATAAGAGGGCTACCTCTATCTAATATTTTTTATTAAAAGTAATATAAGATCTCCTATAGTAAAAATAATAAGGGTCCTCCTCTAATTATAGAACTTACTATATATCTTATTATACTTCTAAAGCAAGTTAGTAATAGCTAACCTCTAGGTAAGTAAGCTATAGATTCTCTTATATACTACTAGGACTAAAACCTTTAACTAAGGTTTAATACTATTAGGTCTATAAGGGGAATATCCTATTAGTAGCTCTATAGGTAACGTCTTAGTAGCTTTATAATAGGAGTTATTATAAATAAATTAAGCTAGTTTAAGCTACGTTACTTAGTTATCCTAGTTAATATTATAAAAAGTCTATAGAAAGTACTTAATACTCTAATTCTAATATTCTATTTAGCTATTAGTTTAGGGATAAAAAAGTAGTACTAATCTTCCTCTTAATAACTAGTAGGTAGTATACTTTAGACTAGAAGTTACTAGTAAATAGCGGTCCCCGATTAGATATAATAGCTTCTAGGAGCTTAAATATAAGGAAGATATATTTAATTAGTAGTATAGCTAACTTATTAGTAGTAAGTAACTCCCTAGTAGGGATATATAGGGAGTATTTTCTAAATCGATTAATAATAACGAGAATAATATTATAAGGCTTATTTTTAGTTATAAGTAATAATAGTAATTTAGTAATAAAGTTAATTAATATTTATTAGAAGGGCTTAGTAGGTACTAGTAGGGGCATAAGTTTACTATATAGGAGGTAATATCTTGATTTTATATACTAGTACGTTATATATATCTTAATATATTCCTTTATATCGCTCTTCTATATATTCTAGAAAAACGATTTTCTAATTCTCTTTAGTATCTTAATAACCCCTTAGTAACCTCTAGATCGTTTATTATAAAATGCTCTAAGGACTTTATTCTAAAGTAGGTAGTTATTAGGGATATATAAGCCCTCTTAGTACCTTAGGGTACTAGAGTTATCTAGTAACTACTTTATACCTTATTATTCCTACTCCTTATTAATATAAAAGGGGTCCTTTTATTAAGCCTCCTTAACCTATTCCTAGAGCGAGGGTATAAGTTATTCTAGCGAGGTATTTAATAGTTAGGTATCTTATTACTATCTAATACCTACCCTTTAAATAGTAGTTTTATTAAAACGTTATAGGAAGTCTTATAGGAGCAAGTCCCTAGCTTTATTAATTTCTATATCCTCTAGAGTATAGTTAGGTCTCTATAATAAGCTATTAGCTAGGTTATAATAACCTAGCTAGTATTTAATTTTAAAGTTAAATATTAATAGATCTTATAATAGCTAAGCCTAGTAGCTAGATAGTATCTTTTTATTAGTAAGGTATTAATAACCTAGGTAGTTAGTAATAAATTAGATATAATACTAGGAGTATAGTAAGTAGTACTACTACCTTACTACTACCTCCCTAATAGCTAGTAGCTCTACCTCTAGTATACTATATTATATTTACACGCCCTTAAGCTTCTAAGATATAAATACTACTAGTCTCTATATATCCCCCTCTAACTAGCTTAGTATTACTACTATTATAAAGTCTAATATATCGGTTTTAACTTAAATTAGGAGTATAGGATTAAAGTAATATAATATAGGTATTTCTATAAATAAAGCGCGGAGCTAATAAAAAGTAACTAATATCTCCTTAGTTATTACTAGCTATCCCTTAGCTATATTAGTAAGTTAGTTAGTAAGTAGGCTATAAATCTTAGAATAGTTCTTAATAAATCTCCTATAGAACCCTATAAATCCTAGAAATTACTAAATCTCTTATATTATAGTAAGTATTAGCTACTTAGTTATTACCTAGACTCTCTTATATTTTATAATAACTCTATTTACTAAGACTATAAACCTAAGGAATTTAATCTCCTCCTTATAAAATTTATATTTATTAGGGTTTATATAGAGGCTATTAGCTTCTAACTAGGTAAGTACCTATCTTATAGCCTCTATATAGGAGTTTATATTATTAGTAAAAATTAAGATATTATCTAAATATATAATGAAAATAATATTAACTAGGCCTATAAGCGACTTATTAATAAATACTTAAAAGGTAGTAGGTAAATTAATAAGCCTAAATAGTATAATATAATATTTATAGTAGCTATATTATATATAGAATACTATCTTCTATTTATCTCCTTCTTAAATCCTTACCTAGTAGTATATATTCTTAAGGTTAAGCTTAGTAAAGTACTTAGCTCTAGAGAGCTAGTTAAGGATCTTATTAATTAGAAGGAGGGGGGTGCGGTTTTTAATAGTTACTTAGTTAAACCCCTAGTAGTCTATATATAACCTTAACTTATCTCCCTTCTTTAGGATAAATAGGATTAGCGCCCCTACTAGGCTTACTAATAGGTATATCTATCCCTTTTATAAGGCCTTATAGATATAATCCCTTAACTCCTCTAACTCCTTCTTAGCTAGTAGGTAGATAGGTTTAAATAGAGGCTTAGTCCTAGCCTCTAGGTTAATAGAGTAGCTCCTAGTAATTCTAAACTCTAGTATAATTCCTATTAGGTTAATATTAAATACCTTTATAAAGTCCTAGTACTTTAGTAGGATATTTATTTTAGTCCCCTTAGTATTCGTAGGGCTTTAGGTATCCTCTTAGTAGTTACTAGTTAATATATAGTTAACCTATAGTACCCCTATAAGTACTACCCTCGCTTCGTTCTTAATATACCTAAGTTCCTTTATAGTTATAATAAAGTAGATACTCTTCTTATATAGGGAAAAGGTCTAGCATAACTCCCTCTAATTAAGATTAGAGCACTCTACTATATACTAAGGGATCCCTAGGATAGTATTATATTTATTGCTATTACTAATCCTAAAGTTATATAAAGCTATCTATTAGACGCCTATATTATTAGTTATTTAAGTTACTAACTTCTATATACTATAGTTAGGTCCCTTAGATAGCTATATTCCCCTAATAGGTTCTAATTTATTAGCCTCTAGTTAGGTATTAGTTATAATCCTCTAGTTTATAATATTCTTATCCGCTCTATAATTAATAAGTATAATACTAGTCTTCTAGCTACTTATAACTCGGACCTATATTATTATTTTAATATAGCGTAGCTAGTTACTACCCTATTAGACTATATATATTACTACCTAGTCCTCCTCTAGTTATTTACTAGGCTAGGGTTTCCCTTTATAGTAGGGGTAGCTATACTTCTTATAGTATAGGCACCTTAGCGTAATATAGCCCTTTTTCTTATAACTATAATAAATAATCTCCTTCTTAGTATCCTAGTTCTTAATATCCTCCTAGTAGGTATTAGTATTATTATAGTCTAAGTAAGTTTACTCTTTTAAAGCCTTAGTTAGTCCCTCTAGATTAGTAGGTTAGCCCTCTAGTTATTATCCCTTATTATTAGTCCCCTAGTCCCTTAATAGTGCCTTATATATCTATATATCAACTATAAGTTTAATATTTCTAGCCTTAGTATTAAGATTAAGCTACGATTTTAGTAACCTATTTATTATAATATAGTATTAGAGCTTAGGGTCTAGCCTAGCTACTATATTAGCTACCCGGATCTCCTCTAGTTATTAGTAAGGGCTCTCTATCTTACTCCCTTTATAATAATTAATAAAGCTCTAATATAACTATCCTAGTTACTAGTAGGCCTATTTAAGCTAGGTTTATATACTAAGGGTCCTAGACCCTATATTAGCTATACTATTAGCTAACTAGTCCTTTATTACTACCTAAGTAATATCCTTTACCTTATTACTATTACGGGCTACGCCCGGGTTAAGCTTACCTAGGCTTCTGCCTAGGTTTACTACCTTAAGGAGCTACCTAGGGCCTACCCGGGGCCTACCTAGTTATCCCCTATAGACTAGTGAAATCTCTACTAGAGAGGAAAACTTCCCCTTTTTCCTCTTTAGCTTAAATAAATAATATTATAGTAACCTCTTATTAAGTAAACTTAGGTCTAACCCCTCGTATATTTAAGCTTATTACTATAATAATAATAATAGGTTAAGCGCTACTCCCTATTAGTTAGTAATATAGTTAATAGTAATATAGCTAAAACTCGAGATAAGCTATTATAAGCTAATTTAGTAGTAGTAATAGAGTCCCTCTAGTAATAGTTATAAGAGGTTAAGTAGGGGAATAGCTAATATATAGCTACGCAGACCCCTATAAAAACTACTAGTAAGGTACTAGTAATACCTAGTATAATATACTAGAAGCTACTACCCCTAACCCTGGAAGCTTTTAGATAAGTAGAAGGAATATACTACTGGGATAGGATAAGATAGACTTAGCTACGCAACTTTCCGAAAACTCCCTTAGCGCACGGACCTATTATAAGAAGACTATAGAGTAGAGCGTAGAAGAGAGGAGCATAGTAGATAGGGGGGAAAAATATAGATATTATTACTATTAGTACCTTAATAACCCTATACCTCGTTTTTTAGTATTTTCTTAGCGAATCTACGCCCGATTTAGATAATCTCTTTAATTAGATCTGCGAATTATTCTATATATCTTTTAAGCCTACTTTTAATATTCTTATCTATTTATAAGTAGAGCTATATTATTTATTATCTTTCTAGTTCCTATTAGTTCTAGCCCTTTTTAATAATACCTAGAGGCGGATTCTTTTACTCTTTTTAATAGCTTTTATAAGCTTCTTAGAGAGTTAGGTGCCTTCGCTACGTCTATATGTCCCCGCTATTAATATATATATATATAATTAATCTACTTCGAATATAATAATAGCTTAAGAAATTTATAAGTAACGAATAATAATAATATAAATAATAATAAAAACGTAGTTTAAAGAAAAGAAGATATTCGCAAACCTACCTTAGTTCTAAGGGAATAATAATAGCTATGCTTTCTTATAGAATTAAGGTAGGAATAATATAGACCCTGAAATCCTCCCTTTCTCTTTTCTTTTTTTATACTATTAGTAGGTTCTAGCGAGCATATTCCTTTCCTTACCCCTTTATATATTAGTATAACTACTATTATTTAACTAGCAAGTTATAGCTAATATAGCTAAGATAGCTATATATAATACTAATATATAGATTAGTAGTCTTACTAAGCTAATAAGTATAGCGAGATTAACTAGATTAGTAACTAGAGACTAACGAACCCCTTACTATTATAGCCCTAAGTACTAAGAGCGACGTACTAACTTTAGAGAGATACTAATATAGGGAAGCTGCGAATTCTTCTAAGATAAGAGCGTTATTAGGGAGACCCTTCTATATTAAGTAATAAGACTTAAAGTAGATCTATAATAGCCTAGAGTAATAAGATTAAGGTCGCTAGACCTTTCCTATATTTATTTAGTTATTTAGTTTATATTATTTCCTTTTTTTTCGTTTTATTTAAAGAAAGTTATAACTACCTACTTTATCTTTCTATTTAGAAGATATTATAATAATAACTTCACTTTATTAATTATAAAACTCTATTACTTTAACTATATAATATTAACTTCGATATTTATAGACCTATAAGTATTATATCTTCTTCTTCCTTAGCTAACTTAGATACTAGATCCTCTTCTAATAAGGGGTAATAGCCTAAAGAGAGATTTATATAAGCTTTATTTAGCGAGATATAATTTTATACTATAAGGTAGCTAGCTTCTAATAATAATATAGCTAGGTCTGCAAATCCTACTTCTAGGATAGGAGTAATACCCTTAAGTACTTTACGTTCCCCTAAAGGAAGTTATACTAATCGGGATATTATAGCCCTTACTAATCTCCTTATAAGACGTCCTATTATTATAATAATAACTCCCTATTTAATTAGAGCGCCTAAGTTTATAAGTATTAATATCTCTAACTTTATTACTAACTATAAGAGCCTTTTAAAGCTTTACTATAAGACTAATAAAGATATAAAAAACGAGGTCTATATATATAGCTCTAGTAACTATTAGAATATAGTAAAATCTTATATTAGTAAAGCTAAGACCTAGAAGGAAGCTAAGGAGAGACCTCTATACTAATTTAGATTTATAAACCTAAAGTCTTATTAAGATCCTAATAAGGACCTTTAGAACCTAGTTATAAGATCTTATATTAAGGATAATAACCCTTCCTAGGTTATAGTATTAATTACTATAATTTAATAGCTTTAATAGAGAGCTATCTAATATAGAAACCTAGAACTTACTAATACTAAGCTTATTTATATTACTTATTACTATTTTTTAGAGAGGGTTATAAGAGCTATAGCTTAAAGTCTTAGCTACTAGCCTATTAAAGTTATTTTAAAGTAATAGGTTATAGTAGAAGACGCCCTAATTAAATAGTCTACTACCTGCTAGGAACTTTAATAATTATCTAGCCTCGTTAAGCCTAAGCTAATAATAACGCTTTATATCCCTATAAAGATAATTCTAATAAAGTAGAGGGCTAAGGCTAAGGAACCCTCTATAACTTAGATTACTAGCTTAATTATTAAGTCTCTTATAGAGAACTTTAGGACCCTAAATATTAAAAGGGCTAATTATAAGATAGATATCTTAACTCTTATTAAGAGAGTTACTAGCTAAGGAGATAATACTTTTAATTTAAATACTATAAAAACTACTAAACCTTATAAATAATAATCTTAGGACTATTTATAGACTTAATATTAATAATAGTAATACTTCTACTTATAAGCTAGATATAGGGATTACTAAGGAGGATATTAATAATACTAGGAATTTAAAGGAGGTAGAGTAAGAGGAGGCTATAGAGGCTTCTAGTAAGATAGACTATTATAATATATACCTTTCTAGGCTATAGGGGCCTACTAGTTTTATAGCGCTATTAACTATATTATTATTAGCTATATTAAGTATCTCGAGGCTAGCTAGAATAGGGTCTACTACTATATATCGCCCTATTATTTTATTAGCACCCTAGATATAAGTACTAAGGTTAAAACGGGTATTATTAATAAAGGCTATAACTATAAATTAGCTAATAGTTAGACGATTTTAAAGTATATCCTAATTAATAAGGATACCTTTATATATTATATTATTACTACGAGTAAGTTAGTAGAGAAGTAGTAGCTAAAGCTTCTAGAGGAGGTTATAAGAGTTATTAGTTATAATAAGATACGCCCTAAATTATCTATTAGCTTTGCGAATTTATTAAAGGATACTACTTAATTATATAACTTTATAGATATAATATTTTTTAGCTTTAAGGTAAAGAACTAATATATTAACCTAGTAAAAGATATCGCTACTATAGAAAAAGGGAAAGCTAGAGGGTATTATATAGAACCTTATAATACTTATTATTACTAGGCTCTCTAAATAGCAGACCTACTTATAATTTAAGACCCTCCTATTCGCAGCAGAGCTTCTTATGCTTCTAGCTATGAGAACCTCTTAGGAAAGACCTCTTTAGTTAAGGAGTTACCTCTCGTATAGTAGTATTCGTAGTACCTTGCTAGAAGGTTAACCTTTTAGGTTAAGGAGTTATCTTATATAGTAGCTTTTACCTTTAGCACCTTGCTCGAAGGTCGACCTTTTAGGTTAAGGAGTTATCTCATATAGTAGCTTTCGTAGCGCCTTACTAGAAGGTTTAGCGAGGGCGTTACTATAAGAGCCTTAGTAGCCTATTCGGCTCTAATATAATTAGCCCTAGTGCGGCGCGCGTCCGACTCTATATAGTAATATTTAGAGGGTTTGCTTACGAGTAGTAGGAACGTATAGGGTTCTTATATTATTTTCCTTAACTAGTAGAGGGTATAAGTTAAAATACCTATATATTATTTCCCGAATTATGCCTGCGAACTAGGTAAATTTGTTATAGTCTTTTTGCGAAGGGGCTGCGGCGTAATGCCGAGCTTAAGACCCTCCTATTTAAATTACTTAGAGAGTTATAAAGCTCCTAAATAATAAAGAAGATATTAAAGATACTATATTACTAATTACCCCTAAGGAATAAGTTAAATAGTAGAAATAAGATAAATAAGATAAGCCTTAGATTTAATATAGTAATTTATAAACTAGTTATACTCTTACTCTTAAGCTATATAATAAAAGAGTAAATAAGAAGGTAGCTATCCCTAAAGCCTTCTTTTATTAGAACTAGCCTAATTAGAATAGGATAGTCTATAATACTACTAAAGCTATAATCGCTAAGTATAAGGATAGGTATAACTTAAAGGTATAAGAAGTTTTTATTCCTACTAATATTACGCTTCTAGATTAATTTAATAAGATAGGAGAGAGTAACGAGGAGCTATAGGAATAAGTAGATTAATAGAATAATAATAAGAACTATTCTAAAGGCTAAGTAACTTTAGCTACTATTTCTATAGACTTACCTAAGGATTTATAGACTAAGGTAATTTAATTTAACTACTATATAATTAATCCTATCTTTAAGATAGGCGCTATAATAGAAGATTAGGATTTAGTATTACTTCTACTACTAAGACGTGTTACTATCCTAGACTTCGTTATAACCTACTAGTAGATTACTATTACCCTTTATAGCTTTATAAATATATTAATTAGGGGGATTATTAATAGTAGCTCTACTATTAACTTTATTAGTAAAAGTTATATTAAGCGCCTAGGCTTATAGAGCAATATAGTTAAAATAAATATAGGGATCCGCGGGATTACTAATAGAGAGCGGAGGACCTAGTTTATAAGTATAATTATAAATAATATTTATATTAGTAGTAATTAGATTTAGGATATTAGCTTTTTTATTTTCCCTAAAAACGCTTATAATAAGGACCTAGTACTAGGAGCTCCTTTTATCTTAAAGACTTAAATAACGCTAGATTATATATAAAACTAGATTATTAGAGTCCTTTAGTCTAAGAATATTAAGATTAACATCCTATTATTATTTTATATAGGAGACTTAATTACTTAGTTCCTAGAAATTATTACTAAGATAGACTACTTTATTTCTTCTTAGTATTAATATATTCTCTTATTTCCTATAGAGGAGGGGAAATAGAGGCTACGATTAATAGACCTAATATAATAATAAGCTTAGACTTTATAGGAGATAATTAGTAAGTTAATAATACTAAGAAATATAAGGAAGAGCTAGATATAACGCTAAGGAGTATAAAGATATACTAGGATATTAAAATAATTTAATAAGCTTTTAAAAGCTCTTATAACCTACTAGATGAAGTTAAGTAATAGTTAGACCTAGACGAGGAAGTTATTACTATTTTTAAAGAGTTTAGACTAATCTTTAACGAAATCCTAGAGACTATAATCTATAACGAAGTTACCCCTAAGCTTAATAAGATCTATAAAGTAATTATAAGTATAGGGTATATAATAGGATATAATAGCTAAAGTATTAACTATTAATATTATATTTATAACCCTAAGAAAAGAATATTAAAGAAGAAAGTACCTAGGAGGAAGTATAAGTTAGTATATTAGAAAGGTATTAAAGTTATTATAGCTATAGATACTACTTTCTCCTATAATAATTATAAACTTATACTAATAATACTTATATTACTAATAGAAGACGTTAATATAATATATAAGACAAAAGATAAGAATATTTAACCTATTAATAATATTATATTAGATAGTTTAACCCTAGATAGAGACCTAGAGTAGTAGTTAAAGGTATAGGTAAAAGCTAAGAAAAATATAATCCTAGATCCTAGCGCCCTATTTATAAGCCTAGTTATACTAAAGCTTTTAATTATTAAATAAGGAATAAAGCTTATAAGAGCTTAATAAGAAGCTATCCTTAAGACTATTAATTATCTATAGCCTAAAGAAAAGAAGCTCCTTTTAGCTATTATTACTATAAGAGAGAAAGCTTTAGCCTAGGAATTTAAGTATTATAGCTCTATATACCCTTCTATTATACCTCTATAGATAGTTTAAATAATATTATATAAGGTATAGTAAGTAAAAGGATTCCTAATATTAAGAGGATTAGAGCAGGATATTATTATAATTCTAAAGGATAGACTAGAGAAGGGAATCCTTAAGTAAAGTTATATAGCCTATTATAATCTATTCTTCTTTATATAAAAGAAAGATAGTAAGATAAAGCTTATTAACTTAGC
>JAVHLU010001269.1:0-33863 GCA_036785755.1 Colletotrichum ledebouriae | reverse complement strand
TAATAAGAACTAACTAGTAGGTACTAATAAGTAGGTATTTATAATACTTTTTATTTAGTAGTAAGGTTTTAACCTTAATTCTACTTATAAGTAAGTTTTAAGCGCGCGAGTTATATATACTATATAATAGAGTATTAAATTAGAGCTCTAGTATTATAAGCTAGAGTGCTTAAGCTTTAGAGAGATAAAAAGAACTATTAAAGTAACTAGGGGTTATATAATAACCCTTAAGTTAGTAGTCCAATAGCTATATAAGATATATTCTCCTTTAAAGAGTCTATAATACTCTCTATAGATACGTACGTATAGGAAATAGAGTAAAGTTATTACTTTACTACTATATACTCAGAGTGCTATAAATCTATGAATATATAATAAATAACAAAATAAGGCATGTATTTGAATTCAGCTCTATATTACGAGTTAGATAGTTTATCTTATAATACTATAGCTAGGGTTAACATATTCCAAATATATTAGAAAGTTAAGCTTAAGGTTTATACCTATAGTAAGATAAAACAAGGCGAAACAAGAGGCTATATCTAGGCGTTCTTAGCTATATATATTTGTAACAAAGGGCCGATATGCGTATAATTGAAACTACGCTAAGTTTCACGCTACTACATACGTTATAAAGCGCGCCTAAGCGCATAAGGGGCCTTAGTAAAACTACTGCCTACTTATACCTACCTTTTTCCCTAGCTTTTCTACGCTTTGAATATAGTATTATTATTTGACATAAATATTAATTTATGGTTAAACTTTCGCCTCTATTTAAATATAGCATTAGATTTACTAATATCCTTGCATAACTATATTTTTTACCTATATTTAATTTCTTAAAATATTCTTATAGCTTTCTACCTCTCTATATTTATCCCTATAGGTACCTCGCTATGCTTATACTAAGCGCTATATAGAGAGGGTAGGGAATATTCTCTATATAGATATTAGAGACATAAAGCTAATAAAGTACTTTAAATACTTTTTATTAGTTATAAATAAGTAATTATTTTTATAAATATAGAGAATACGCTAGCATACTAACTATAAATATACCTTCAAGGATAAAAGAACACCTTTAATATAATAACAAAGGTTATCTATAGAAATAATATGGGGGAGTTTATAATAACTTGGCTTAAGGTTTTTTATAGAATAATAGAATAAAAGCAGAGTCTTTATTCCTATATATATAAATAGAATTATATTATAGAGTATATAATTTAAATTATATCAGATAAGGTATATACTTAAAGTATTAATCTTAAGATCTCTATAGAGCTATAGCTATTTCTAGTTATAGTAGTAGTCTATATTATTAATTACTTCTTTATAGTAGTAATCCTGGGTAAGATACCTATTCAAGTACTCTATATTATTAATCACTCCTTTATAGTAGTAATATTAAGTAAGATACCTATCTAAGTACTCTGTAATATACTAATAACCTTAAGAGAATACTATATACTTAATATAAGTTAGCTAGTACTCTGTAATATACTAATAACCTTAAGAGAATACTATATACTTAATATAAGTTAGCTAAGAGTTATTAGAAGTATATATTTCGCTTATATTAATCTAGAGGTATCGATAAAGAGCTAGAAGACTACTATATAAGCTCAGAAGGGTATCCTGATTAATTATTATAGAAACTAAGTATAGAAGATATAGATACTAGAGTAAGATAAGCTTATTATCCGCTCTAATCTTATTTTCTATAAGCTTATAATAGAGATAATAAAGCGCTAGTAGATAGATAAGGCCTATAGTTATAGCGCTATATATATAGTATTATAGAGTAAGTATATAGATTATATCTATAAATTAAAGAGACTAACTCTCTAGAAGAGGAATATATAATATATACTTATAGTATAGTTCTTATAGAAAACCCCCTTGGAGGTAAATTAGAAGCACTTTTATAGCCTTAGTTAGATTTAATACCTATCATAGAAGTATAGAATAGATCTATAGATAACTAGCAGCTATAAGTAGATGTAGTATTGAACAAGATATATAGCCTAACTAAGAAGGGAGTTTTATAGATTATTAATAAGGAGGAGGCTCTAAGAGGCCTCTACTTATAGGCTAAATAGATATAGAAGTATAAGAAGGCCTATACTATACTTATAAAGTATAAAGTATTAATTATAACAAGAAGCTTTTTCTAAATCTCTAGGTATAACTTTATTTAAATATATATCTTAATATCTTAAATGGCGTTATGATACATATATATATACATAAAAGGAAGTATCCTATATAGCAATAGGACTTTATTAATATATACTTAAATAGAGAGCTAGAAGAAGTAGTTTATATAATACTCTTACTATTAATTAAGGAGCTATTTATAAACTTAATATATTTAGTTAATATATCTTTATAAGTATTAAGTTCGGAATTACGCCGCAGCCCCTTCGCAAAAAGACTATAATAAATTCACCTAGTTAGTAGGTATAATTCGGGAAATACTATAGAGGTATTTTAACCTATACCCTCTACTAGTTAAGGAAAATAATCTAGGAACCCTATATATTCCTACTTAGAAGCAAACCCTCTAAATATCACAAAGTCGGACGCGCCGCACCGGGGCTAATTACATCGGAGCCGAACAGGCCACTAAGGCTCTCATAGCCTAGAAAAGCCACTAGTAAGATCACGTAACCGAAAGCTATGTATTATCAGGAGGCGCGGAGTTAGAAGGTCTATTACACTTAAGCAGGTAAAATTACTATATAGTGGCTAGAGGCCCTCTTTATAAGTATAGAGTAGATTAGAAATAAGTTATTATATTCTATAACGCTCTATATAAGCTGCAATAGGGTAGGAGAGAGTAGTAAGAGAAGTTATATAAGATTCTTTAGCGCGTAGGATTTCTACTACTATATTAAGATAATATAACGTTTTATAATAAGGCTCTTAATATTATAATATTAATATGTATTAATAATATTCTAGTATATAGACTAGGGGTAGCTCTTAGCGCTATTTATAAGTATATAGGTAATAAGAGTAAGGTTAATAACCCTAAGGTACCTTATAATTTCCTTACTATATTGCTCACCTTTAATAGGAAATATTAGGAAACAATGATTAGTTAAGAGATATACTTAGTTAAAATAGTAAAGGAGTTTAGAGCGAAGGTTAGATTTATAAATCTATTTATTGAAATATAGGCGCTTAACTTTATAATCCTTAGTATAGAGATTATATTAGACTTGGAACTCTAAGTATAATACTAGAGAGTACTTAATACAGTTAGCCTTAGAGCGCTTATAATATAGCTAAATCTTTATTTAAGTACAGGAGGATAAGTATAATTCTCTTATTATTTAAGTAAGTTATATTAAGTTCGGAATTACGCCGCAGCCCCTTCATAAAAGGATTATAACAAATTTACCTAGTTCGTAAGTATAATTCGGGAAATACTATATAGGTATTTTAACTTATACCCTCTACTAGTTAAGGAAAATAATATAAGAACCCTATACGTTCCTACTACTCGCAAGCAAACCCTCTCAATATTACTATATAAAGTCGGATGCGCGCTATACTAGGGCTAATTATATCGGAGCTAAACGGGCTACTAAGGCTCTCATAGCCTAGAAAAGCTACTATATAAGATAACTCCTTAACCTAAAAGGTCGACCTTCTAGCAAGGTACTAAAGGTAAATATTACTATATAAGAGGTAACTCCTTAACTAAAGAGGTCTTTCCTAAGAGGTTCTTATAGCTAGAAGCATAAGGACCTCTACGAGCAGGGCCTTATACCTCTCCCTCTTTCTTATCCTTATCTATAAAGTCCTAGGTATACCTATAACCTATAATAAATCCTTAGCTATATTAGTACTAGACCCTATATATAAAAACGCTAAGCCTGCGCGAGGTATACCCTTTAACGCTAATAATACGCGAGAGCTTACTAGAGAGTTTAGTATTAATACGATTAATAAAACCCGCTCTTTCTTTAACTACTTTATTATATATAGAGAGTATATTATTAATATAGCTCTTAAGAGGGCTCTTATTAATACCTTTAGAGGGGATACTTATTATTATATTATAGCTAAGTAAGTAGACTTAGTAGTAGAAGCTAAGTAAGTCGTTATATACCTTATAGAGTAGCCTTTCTTCGAGCAGGTCCTCTATATTATTAAAGCAGAGGTAGCCTAGGCCCCTTAGGGGAATATTAATAAGTATAGCTTATATTAAATAGAGAGAGCGTTACTAATAATAATATAGCTAGTAGATAAAGTAGTAATAGAGGTAATATTAGTAGCGCGGGTAGTGCGCGAGAGGAAAAGTTAATAGTTTCGTAGTTTAAATAATTAAAAACTACGTTATTATTAATATAAAGTTAAAGATCGTGAGGCTATTAATAGGTACGTATAAGTACGGCTATACTTAGGAAAGGATCACGTAACCGAAGGCTATATATTATTAGGAGGCGCGGAGTTAGAAGGTCTATTATACTTAAGCAGGTAAAATCACTATATAGTAGCTAGAGGCCTTAAGTAAGTTATATAGGAAGGGTATGAAGCGCTTAATATAATATAATAACTTATAGGGTTCCCTATAGTATTAAGGAGAGGCCTTATAAGAGCTATACTAATAATAGGCTCTCTATATATAACAGAGTAGCTAATAAAGGAACGGGTTTTATTAATTATATTAATACTAAACTCTCTAGCGAGCTCTTTCGCATTTATTATATTAAGCTCGGAAATACGCCGCAGCCCCTTCGCAAAAAGACTATAATAAATTTACCTAGTTCGTAGGTATAATTCGGGAAATACTATATAGGTATTTTAACCTATACCCTCTACTAGTTAAGGAAAAAATATAAGAACCCTATATATTCCTACTACTCGCAAGTAAACCCTTATATAGAGTTAGATACGCGCTACACTAGGGCTAATTATATTAGAGCTAAATAGGCTACTAAAGCTCTTATAGCCTAGAAACGCCCTCGCTAAACCTTCTAGTAAGGCGCTATAAAAGCTACTATATAAGATAACTCCTTAACCTAAAAGGTCGACCTTCGAGCAAGGTACTAAAGGTGCTACGAAAGCTACTATATAAGATAACTCCTTAACTTAAAAGGTTAACCTTCTAGTAAGGTAAACGCTACTATATAAGAAGTAACTCCTTAACTAAAGAGGTCTTTCCTAAGAGGTTCTTATAGCTAGAAGCATAAGAAGCTCTGCTACTATAAGCAGGGCCTTATATATTTATTATATAAAAGGGCATGCCTTGCGTAAGCCTAGCGTTTATTATAGGCTATGCCTAGGTTAAGCCTACCTAGGCTTCTGCCTAGGTTTACTACCTCAAGGGGCTACCTAGGGCCTACCTAGTAGTCCCCTATAGGCTAGCGGAATCTCTACTAGAAAGGAAAACTTCCCCTTTTCCTCTTTAGCTTAAATAAATAATATTATAATAACCTCTAGTTAAATAAACTCAGGTCTAACCCCTTATATATTTAAGCTTATTACTATAATAATAATAATAACAGGTTAAATGCTAATCCCTACTAATTAGTAAGATAGTTAATAACAATATAGCTAAAACTTAAGATAGGCTGTTATATACTAATTTAATAGTAATACTAGAGTCCCTCTAGTAATAATTATAAGAGGTTAAGTAGGGGAAAAGCTAATATATAGCTATACAAAACCCTATAAGTACTACTCGTAAGGTACTAGTAATACCTAGTATAGTATACTAGAAGCTATGACCCCTACCCTTAAAGCTTTTAAGTAAGTGAAAGGAATATACCTCCTAGGTATAATAAATATTGTATAAGATTGCTATAAATAAAGTGTTCTAATCTATAAATATAGAGATATAATACCGTATTAACTCCTATCTAAATATTACTTCCTAATAAATAGTCTCTACTTTCTATAGAGCTAAAAGTATTCTAATCTATAAATATAGAGATATAATACCGTATTAACTCCTATCTAAATATTACTTCCTAATAAATAGTCTCTACTTTCTATAGAGCTAGGAGTAATAATAAGAAATATAACCTAGATAATTTTTTAACATATTTTAATTAGACTTATAAAAACCCTAATATCTAGTTATAAGCTATAGCCTAACTATAAACCCTCTAGTAAAAGGAGAATAAAACCCGAGGAACCTTCTTACTAAGGTTTAAATAAATACTAGCTAATATAAGTAGTATAAACTAGCTAAGTTAAGTCTAGATCTTACTTCTAGAGGCCTCTCTTACCCCTAGGCTAAGGGATTAGCTAATTACTATTAACTTACTAGTTAATTATAATAGCTAGCGTTTAAAAGTTTAGAGTATTATATAGAAGGTAAAGCGCTAAAAAGCCTATAGTAACTACCTAGTAACTTATTAAAAACTTATTACTAAGGATACTAAGGGGGATACTTATATAACTAGAGCTATATATATCTTATAAGTTAAGGAGGCGAGATATTATAACTATTAAAACTCTAGGTCCTCCGTAGGTACCTCCCTAATATAATACTAATAGCGATAGAAAGGTATAAAGGATTCCTATACTTACTATACTTATAGAATTAGAGGGTATATTACTAAGCGCTATTCTAATAGGGAGAACTAATTACTTAGCGTTATAAAAATAAAGACTTTAAAAAAGAGCTTATATGTTATTAGGTTAAGAATAACTACTAAATAATAGCTAACTCCTTATAAGAAAATAAAAGGTTAAGAAAAGACTAACTCTAGAGTAAAGTTAGGCCCTAGAGCTTACTAAAGAGGAGATATTAAGTTAAGAGGAATATAAATAAGCATAGCTAATTAATAATAAGCTTATTATTATTTAAGTTAAAGTTAATAGAAGATATCTAGCTTATATTCTAATAAATCCTAAGAGTAATACCTATATAATAATTAATCTTTCCCTAGCTTAATACCTTTGCTTTCTATATACTAGGGAGTGCTAACTATAGCTAGCTCTAAGGAGAACAGTTCTATTAGCAAGGTTACGCTATAGATAGAATAAATCTAATTAGTAATACTATATATTCTATTCTCTATACTACGGAGCGCTAGCTATTAGCTCTTCTAATAGGATATTAACTATAATATATAGTATTTAATATAAGTAAATAGTATAGTAGTCTCTATATATAGTAGTCTCCTCTTAATACGTAGTCTTTTATATACCTCCCGCTCTTATTAGAGGTATATATACTAATAGAGATAATAGGGCATAGAAGGTAAGTATACTATAGGCTATACTAAGGAGTAGCTATTTATTTTTATTATTTATATACTTCTTAAAATCTATATATATCTTATAAAAGAAGATAAGTAAGGAGATCCTTTAAAGATTAAAAGTAATCCTTAATAACTACCTTATATTATATTTCAAAGTTTTATCTATTAAGTCTAGTTATAGCTAGCTCTATCTAACCCTAATAAGGGTATGAATATTCTACTTAGTACTTATTCCTACTAGCTACTAGCTCTTATACTTATTAGAGGTATATATACTAATAGAGATAATAAGGGATAGGAGGCAAGTATATTATAAGCTATATTAATAAGTAGCTTTATATTCTTATAGCTTATATATTACTTAGAATCTATAAGTACCTTATACAGAGGTAATACTAGCGAGCTATATTTAAAGAAATAAACTTTCTTATTAGGATTTATAGTAGGGACAAGTACTAGATAAGCGAATAATATAATAATCTCCTAATATAAAACTCTCTTCTTAATATATAGTCTTTTATATATATTTTACTCTTATTAGAGCTATATATATTAAGAGAGATAAAGGGAGATAAGAGGTAAGTATACTATAAGCTATATTAATAAGTAGCTTTTTTATTTTATAGCTTATATACTACTTAGAATCTATAGGTGCCTTATAAAGAGATAGTATTAGTAAGCTATATCTACTTAAGCTATATATCTCTAGAAATAACTTTATGCTCTAACTTAATAATAAGAGATAGCTTATATATTACTTAAAATCTATAGGTATCTTATAAAGAATATAAGTAAGTAGGTTCTAGAAAGCTTAAAAGTAGTTCTTAATAATAAGAGCCTGGCGCTATATTCTAAGGCTTTATTTACTAAGTCTAGTAATAGCTAACTCTAGAGGACCCCTTACCTATATAGATAAGGATAGACCCCTAGCTACTACTAATTATAGCTAATAATAATAAATTCGAGTAGTATATAGAGGAGATATATATAGCGCGATAGAAGGTAGTTAGCTAAGAGCAGAGGCGCGAGGTCCTAGTTAAGTAGGAGGGGTATATAGAGCCTACCTAGGAGCCTATAGAAGCTATTATAAAGACTACTATAGTAAATAGGTATAAAGCCCTATATAAGCTAGTTATAAATAATAATAGCGACCTAGCCTACGCCTAGGGGGGGACTAGCTAGGAGGGCGGATAGTCTTATAAGCTATACCTAGGTTAAGCCTACTTAGGCTTCTACCTAGGTTTATTACTTTAGGGAGCTACATAAGGCTTACCTAGGGCTTACCTAGTTATTCCCTATAGACTAGTAAAATCTCTACTAGAGAGGAAAACTTCCCCTTTTTTCTCTTTAGCTTAAATAAATAGTATTATAGTAACCTCTTATTAAATAAACTCAGGTCTAAGCCCTTATAATAATAAATATAGTCTAGAAGAGAGGAAGATATTTATAGACTTACTTTAGTTCTAAGGGAATAGTAATAGCTATATATTCATATAGAATTAAGGTAGGAACGATATAAACCCTAAATTCCTCCCTTTTTTATACTATTAATAAGTTCTAGCGAGTATATCTCTTTTCCTTATTCCTTATATATTATTATTATTATTATTATTTAACTAGCGGGTTATAGCTAAAGTAGCTAAGATAGCTATATATAAGACTAATATAGAGATTAGTAGTCTTACTAAGCGAATAAGTATAGCGAGATTAGCCGGATTAATAAATAAAAACTAGCGAACCCCTTATTATTATAACCCTAAGTATTAAGAGCGATATGCTAACGTTTAAGAGATATTGATATAATAAAGCTATAAATCCTTCTAAGATAAGAGCATTATTAGGAAGACCCTTTTATATTAAGTAATAAGACTTAAAGTAAATCTATAAGAGCCTAGAGTAGTAAGATCGAGGTTGCGAGACCTTTCCTATATTTATTTAGTTTATTTAATTTATATTATTTCCTTTTTTATTAATTAAAAAGAGGTATAACTACCTACTTTATCTTTCTATTTAGAAGATATTATAATAATAACATTACTTTATTAACTAGAAGACTTTATTGCTTTAACTATATAATATTAAGTTTAATATTTATATACTTATAAGTATTATATTTTCATCTTCCTTAGCTAATTTAAATATGAGGTCTCCTTCTAATAAAGGGGAGTAGTCTAAAAAGAGATTTATAAGAGCTTTATTTAATAAGGAATAACCTAATACTATAGGATAGCTAGCTTCTAATAATAATATAGATAGATCTATAAATCTTATTTTAGGAATAGGAGTAATACCCTTAAGTACTCTATATTCTCCTAAAGGAGCTTATACTAATTAGGATATTATAGCCCTTGCTAAGCTCCTTATAAAACGTCCTATTTCTATAATAATAAACCCCTACTTAACTAGAGCGCCTAGGTTTATTAGTACTAATATCTCTAACTTTATTACTACCTATAAGAGCCTTTTAAAGCTTTATTATAAGACTAATAATAATATAAAGACTAAGGTCTATATATATAGCTCTAGTAACTATTAAGATATAATAAGATCTTATATTAGTAAAGCTAAAACCTAGAAGGAAGCTAAGGAGAAGCTTCTATACTAGTTTAGATTTATAAACCTAAAGTCTTAATAGGACCCTAATAAGAATCTTTAGAACCTAGTTATAAGATGTTATAGCCTCTAGCTACTACATAGTGATTTTACCTGCTTAAGTACAATAGACCTTCTAACTCCGCGCCTCCTAATAATATATAGCCTTTAGTTACGTGATTATAACTCTCCTAACTATAGCTGCACTTATATATGCCTATAGCCTCACGATCTTTAACTTTATATTAATAATAACGTGGTTTTTAATTATTTAAACTACGAAACTATTAACTTTTCCTCTCGCATACTACCCGCGTTACTATTAAATACTGCCTCTATTACCGCTTCGTCTACTAGTAGCTATACTATTATTAGTAACGCTCTCTCTATATTAAAGTAGTTAGTATAAGCTATACTTACTAATATTCGCCTAGGCTACCTAGGCTACCTCTACCTTAGTAATATAGAGGACCTACTTAAAGAAGAGCTACTCTATAGGGTGCGTAACGACCTACTAAACTTCTATTACTAAGTTTACTTACTTAGCTTTAATACTATTACGCCTTATAGAGTCCCCTATAGGGGTATTAAAGTAAGCCCTCTTAAGGGCTATACTAATAATACGCTCTCTATATATAGCGGAGTAGTTAATAAAGGAGCGGGTTTTATTAATTATATTAAGGCTAAACTCTCTAGTAATCCCCTCTATATTATTTATACTAAAGGGCGTACCTCGCTTAGGCTTAGCGTATTTATATATAGGGTCTAGTACTAATATAGTTAAGAGATAAGGATAAGGATAAGGGAGAGGTATAAGGCCCTGCTCGCAGAGCTTCTTATATTTCTAGCTATAAAAACCTCTTAGGAAAGACCTCTCTAGTTAAGGAGTTACCTCTTATATAGTAGCGTTCGTAGTACTTTTAGTATTTTACTAGAAGGTTAACCTTTTAGGTTAAGGAGTTATCTTATATAGTAGCTTTTACCTTATTAGAAGGTTTAGCGAGGGCGTTACTACGAGAGCTTTAGTAGCCCGTTCGGCTCTAATATAATTAGCCCTAGTATAGCGCGCATCCGACTTTATAATATTTAGAGGGTTTGCTTGCGAGTAGTAAGAACGTATAGGGTTCCTATATTATTTTCCTTAACTAGTAGAGGGTATAGGTTAAATACCTATATAGTATTTCCCGAATTATGCCTGCGAACTAGGTGAATTTGTTATAGTCTTTTTGCAAAGGGGCTGCGGCGTAATTCCGAGCTTAATAAGATGTTATATTAAAGATAATAACCCCTCCTAGGTTATAATATTAAATACTACTACTTAATAGCTTTAATAGAAAGCTAACTAATATAGAGACCTAGAGCTTATTAATACTAAGCTTATATATATTACTTATTATTACTTTTTAAAGAGAGCTATAAGAGCTATAACTTAAGATCTTAGTTACTAGCTTATTAAGGCTATTTTAAAGTAATAAGTTATAATAGAAGATACTTTAATTAAGTAGTCTATTACCTAGTACGAACCTTAGTAATTATCTAGCTTTATTAAGCTTAAACTAATAATAATACTTTAAGTCCTTTAAGGATAATTCTAATAAAGTAGAAAGCTAAGGCTAAGAAGCCCTCTATAGCCTAGATTACTAGCTTAATTCTTAACCCTCTTATAGAGAGCTTTAGGACCTTAAATATTAAGAGGGCTAATTGTAAGATAGATATTTTAACTCTTATTAAGAGAGTTACTAGCTAAGGGGAGAATATTTTTAATTTAAATATTATAGAAGCTATTAAACCTTATAAATAATAATCTTAGGACTATTTATAGACTTAATACTAATAATAATAATACTTTTACCTATAAGCTAGATATAGAGACTATTAAAGCGGATACTAGTAATATTAGGGATTTAAAAGAGGAAGAAGAAGAGGTAGTTATAGAGGCTTTTAATAAGATAGGCTATTATAATATAGACCTTTCTAGGCTATAGGAACCTACTAGCTTTATAGCGCTATAAATTATATTATTATTAGCTATATTAAGTACCTCGAGGCTGGCTAGAACGGGGTCTACTATTATATATCTCTATACTACTTTATTAATACCCTAAAGCTAGTACCTAGGTTAAACCTAGTATTATTAATAAAGGCTATAACTATACGAGGACTAATAGCTAGATAATCCTGAGGTATATTCCAAGTAATAAGGATACCTTTATATACTATATAGTTAGTATAAGTAAATAAGTAGAGAAGTAGTACCTAAAACTCCTAGAAGAGATCGTATAGGTTATTAATTATGATAGGATATATCCTAGGTAATCTAATAGCTTTATAAACTTATTAAAAGATATTATATAATTATATAACTCTATAGATATAGTATTCTTTAGCTTTAGACCTAAGAACTAATATATTAACCTAGTAGAGGATATTATTATAATAAAAAGAGGGAGAGCAAGGGGGTATTATATAGAGCCTTATAATACTAATAATTAATAAACTTCCTAGATAATAGACCTACTTATAATTTAAGACCCTCTTATTTAGATTACTTAGAGAGTTATAGAGCTACCTAATAATAAGAAAGAAGTTAAAGATATTATACTACTAAACCCTCCTAAGGAGTAAATTAAGTAATAAAGGAAAGATAAATAAGATAGGCCTTAGATTTAATATAGTAATTTATAAACTAGTCGCGCTCTTACCCTTAAGCTATATAATAATAGAGTAAATAGGAAGGTAGCTATCCATAAAGCTTTTTCTTTTTAGAACTAGCTAGATTATAATAGAATAGTTTATTATACTACTAAAGCTATAATTAATAAGTATAAGAATAGATATAACTTAAAGGTATAAGAGGTCTTTATTCTTACTAATATTATATTTCTAAATTAATTTAATATAATAGGAGCTAGTAACGAGGAGCTATAGGAATAGATAGATTAATAAAATAATAATAAGAACTATTCTAAAAGCTAAGCGACTTTACTAGCTATCTCGAAGGGTTTGCTTAGGTATTTATAAACTAAGTTAATTTTAATTAATTATTATATAATTAATCCTATTTTTAAAATAAGTACTATAATAAAAGATTAGAATTCTATATTACTTCTATTACTAAGATATATTACTATCCTAGATTTTATTATAACCTACTAATAGATTATTATTACTTTTTAAAGCCTTATAAATATACTAATTTGAGGAATTATTAACAGTAATTTAGTTGTTAATCTTATTAATAAAAGTTATATTAAGCGCCTAAGTCTATAGAGCGATATATTTAGATAAATATAGGGATCTATAAGATTACTAATAGAGAGTAGAGAACCTAATTTATAAGCGCTATCATAAATAATATTTAGCCTCTGGCTACTATAGAGTTATTTTACCTGCTTAAGTGCAATAGACCTTCTAACTCCGCGCCTCCTGATAATACATAGCCTTCGGTTACGTGATCCTTTCCTAACTATAGCTATACTTATATATACCGATAGCTGCAGAGCTTCTTATACTTCTAGCTATAAGAACCTCTTGAAAAAGACCTCTTTAGTTAATGAGTTACCTCTTATATAGTAATATTTACCTTATAAGAAGGTTAACTTTTTAAGTTAAGGAGTTATCTTAAATAGTAGCTTTTATAGTACTTTTAGTACCTTATTAGAGGGTTAACCTTTTAGGTTAAGGAGTTATCTTATATAGTAGCTTTGGCCTCTAGCTACTGCATAGTGATTTTACCTACTCAAGTATAATAGACCTTCTAACTCCGCGCCTCCTAATAATATATAGCCTTTAGTTATATAATTATAACTTTCCTAACTCTAGCTATACTTATACGTACCTATAGCCTTATAATCTTTAACTTTATATTAATAATAACGTAGTTTTTAATTATTCAAACTACGAAACTATTAACTTTTCCTCTCGCGCACTACCCGCGCTGCTATTAAATACCGCCTCTATTACTACTTTATCCGCTAGCTATATCGTTATTAGTAACGCTCTCTCTATATTAAAGTAATTAGTATAAGCTATACTTACTAACATTCCCCTAAGGGGCCTAGGCTACCTCTGCCTTAATAATATAGAGGACCTGCTTAAAGAAAGGCTACTCTATAGGATATATAATAACCTACCTAGCTTCTACTACTAAGTCTACTTACTTAGCTATAATATAATAGCGAGTATCCCCTCTAGGGGTATTAATAAGAGCCCTCTTAAGAGCTATATTAATAATATACTCTCTATATATAATAGAGTAGTTATAAAAGGAGCGGGTTTTATTAATCGTATTAATACTAAACTCTCTAGTAAGCTCTCGCGTGTTATTAGTATTAAAGGGCGTGCTTTGCGCAGGCTTAGCGTTTTTATATATAAAGGTCTAGTACTAATATAGTTAAGGGATAAGGAAGAGGGAGAGGGATAAGGCCCTGCTTATAGTAGTAGAGCTTCTTATACTTCTAGCTATAAGAACCTCTTAGGAAAGACCTCTTTAGTTAAGGAGTTACCTCTTATATAGTAGTATTTACCTTTAGTACTTTACTAGAAGGTTAACCTTTTAGGTTAAGAGGTTATCTTATATAGTAGCTTTTGTAGCACCTTACTAGAAGGTTTAGCGAGGGCGTTACTACGAGAGCCTTAGTAGCCCGTTTAGCTCTAATATAATTAGCCCTAGTATAGCGCGCATCTGACTTTATATAAGGGTTTGCTTATAAGTAGTAGGAACGTATAGGGTTCCTATATTATTTTCCTTAACTAGTAGAGGGTATAGGTTAAAATACCTATATAGTATTTCCTAAATTATACCTGCGAACTAGGTGAATTTATTGTAGTCTTTTTACGAAGGGGCTGCGGCGTAATTCCGAACTTAATAGTAGCTTTTATAGTACCGTACTAGAAAGTTTAGCGAGGGCGTTGCTATAAGAGCCTTAGTAGCCCGTTTAGCTCTAATATAATTAGCCCTAGTATAGCGTATATCTAACTTTAAATAAGGGTTTGGTTCTAAGTAGTAATATATAGGGTTCCTATATTATTTTCCTTAACTGGTAGATAGTATAGGTTAAAATACCTATATAGTATTTCCTAAATTATACCTACGAACTAGGTGAATTTATTATAGTCTTTTTGCAAAGGGGCTGCGGCGTAATTCCGAACTCAATAAAAGATATTTATATTAGTAATAACCTAATTTAAGATATTAGCTTTTTTATCTTTCTTAAGAATATTTATAATAAAGACCTAGTACTAAGAGCCCCCTTTATCTTAAAGACTAGAATACTATTAGATTATATATAGAACTAGATTATTAGAGTCCTTTAGTCTAGGAATATTAAGATTAATATCCTATTATCTCTTTATATAAGAGATTTAACTACTTGCTTTTTAGAA
Organism: Colletotrichum ledebouriae; assembly: GCA_036785755.1. NCBI lineage: Eukaryota > Fungi > Ascomycota > Sordariomycetes > Glomerellales > Glomerellaceae > Colletotrichum > Colletotrichum ledebouriae. The sequence goes on along the minus strand of JAVHLU010001269.1, from coordinate 18,657 downwards.
ATTATTATTAAAATAGATCGCTTTCTTTCTTCTTACTATTAATATATTCTTATATCTCATATAGAGGAGGGGAAATAGAGGCTACTATTAATAGACTTAATATAGTAATAAGCTTAGATTTTATAGGAAATAATTAATAAGTTAATAATATTAAAAATAAAAAAGAGCTAGAGATAATACTAAGGAGTATAAGGGTATATTAGGATATTAAAGTAATTTAATAAGCTTTTAAAAGCTCTTATAACCCATTAGATAAAGTTAAATATTAGTTAGACCAAGATAAGTAAGTTATTGCTATTTTTAAAGAGTTTAGATTAATTTCTAATAAAATCCTAGAGATTATAATCTAAAATAAAGTTACCCCTACGCTTAATAATATCTATAAACCTATTATAAATACTAGGTATATAATAAGATATAATAGCTATAGTATTAATTATTAATATTATATTTATAAACCTAAGAAGAGAATATTAAAGAAGAAAATGCTTAGGAGGAAGTATAAGTTAGTATATTAGAAACGAGTTAAAGTTATTTTAGCTATAAATACTATTTTCTCTTATAATAATTATAAACTTATACTAATAATATCTATATTACTAATAAAGGTGCGAGGGGTTAGACCTGAGTTTATTTAATAAGAGGTTGCTATAATACTATTGATTTAAGCTAAAGAGGAAAAGGGGAAGTTTTCCTCTCTAGTAGAGATATCGCTAGTTTATAGGGAATAACTAGGTAAGCCCTAGGTAAGACCTAGGTAGCTCCTTAAGGTAATAAACCTAAGTAGAAGCCTAAGTAGGCTTAACCTAGGTATAGCTTATAAGACTATCCGCCCTCCTAGCTAGTCCCCCCCTAGGTATAAGCTAGGTTGCTATTATTATTTATAACTAGCCTATATAAGGCTTTATACCTATCTACTATAGTAATCTCTATAATAGCTTCTATAGGCTCCTAGGTAGGCTCTATATACCCCTCCTACTTAACTAGGACCTCGCGCATCTACCCTTAGCTAACTACTTTCTATCGCGCTATATATATCTCCTTTATATACTACTTAAATTCGCTATTATTAGTTATAATTAGTAGTAGCTAGGGGTCTATCCTTATCTATATAAGTAAGGAGTCCTCTAATACCCTCTAGAGGAGGTTTATATAGAACCTCGGGTAGATATTACTAGGTACGTCTAACTTAATAATATATAGGCTTAGGACTCTTACTATAGTATATTTATAATATAATTATAATAGCTTCTTACTAAGCCTAGGGCTCCTATAGTTAGCTATTAAAAGCTAAACCTTATTACTTACCTAATACTCCTCTATAGGTATCCTATACTAATTTATATTCTCCTTACTATATTACTAGGTAGCTATAATACTTACTTAGACGAAGTCTACTACCTCCTATAGTCTTATTACTAGGAGGGTAGCTATTATATCCCTAGAGGGTGTCTCCCTTATTATATTATTTATAATAGGTATAGGGTTAGCGTAGTACTTATATTCTAAGAAGAATAGCGAGAGCTTAGTTATATTACTAACCCTATTATAGAGCGCTAGCTAAGTAATAAGTAGGAGCTACCCCTAGTTATCCTATACCTAGGTTATAAACGCCTATAGGATAGCTTATATCTCTTAGGTCTACCTCTTAGTATTAGTATTAGTCTATAGGTAGTATATAGTGCTTAAAAAGCCTTCTTATACTAGTAAGGTAGTAGAATTTAGCCTAGAAGTAGCTTATCTAATTAGACCCTCGATTATTAATAATACTATATAAGAACCTATAGAACTAGAAGTAGGAGGTTAGGAACTAGTAGGTATAAGCTTTTACTTCTATAATACCTATCTCCTCTAGTATTACTAACTTACCTAGCTTATTTACTATAACCTATAATTATTAGCTAGCGTTATCTTTTATAAGTAATAAGTTTATAATAAAGTCTATTAAGAGGTCTAAGTATAAGTAGGTAGATACTAGTAGGGGCTTTAGGAAGCCCCTCTTAGCTTACCTCTAGATATATATCCCTCTATAGATATTATAGTTCCTTATAAATCACTATACTATTTATAATTATCCTAGCTAGTAGAATTACTAGCTAATTATTTCTAGCGTGCTATTATAGCCTAGGTAGGTAGTTATACTTAAGTTATAGCTCTATTAAATAATCTTTATATAGAGCTCGCTTAATAGGTTATTATTGTCCTCCCCGCTAGGTACCTATAGCCTCCCTCTAAATATTAGCCTTCTCTAACTATTAATATTATACTTATTAATCTAAACCTTAGCTTTAATATCTAGTAGGAAGCTCTAAAGCTAGTAAGTAACTATATAAATTATAGCTTTATATATAATATCCTTTTTTATAGTTTCTAGCTATAGCGCCTATACTTTAGGGTTATTATTAAAGACTATAGTATCTAGGATATTAGTATAGCCCTTCTAACTTCTCCTTACTAGGGGGCTAGCTATAGGGTCCCCGCGGCGGTAGGTATAGTCTAGTATTAGCTATAAGACCCTCCCTTACTTCTACTTATTATCCTACCCTTATAGTATATCCTATTCTCTCTAAGAGAGGGTATTAGGGGCTACTACTTCCTTATTAGGGTAGTATTTAATAGTAAAGTTATACTAAGATAGCTCCTCTACTTACTAGCTCTAGCGCTCTATAAGGTACTATTTCTTTATAAAGTATTTAAGCCCCTAGTAATTAGTTAGTATTTTAAAGGTAGTTATACTATATAGCTCTACCCTCTATATATATATATAAAGAAAAACTACTAGGAGCTGCTTATTATAAATAGGGTAGTTATACTCTATAGGCGAGAGCTTCTATACGTAGAACGCTATAGGACGCTAAGTACCCTCTAGGTTAATATATAAGAGTACCCCTCTTAATATAAATCCTAAATAGTTAGTTTTAATAATAATCTTATTTTCTAAGTTAAACTAGTAGAGTACTAGCTAGGTATTAAAGAGCTACTTAAGCTATAAAAAGGCTCGTTCTTAGTTATCTCCCTATTAGAATATTATATTCTTCCTAGTAAGTAGTATAAAGAGTCTAATAATATCCCTATATTTTAATATAAATATATTATAATAGTTTATAAACCCTAGGAAGCTCTAAACCCCCTTTAGGGAGGTAGGGAGTAATTACTTAGTAATTACCTAGAGTTTCTTAGGGTTATAGGAAAGACCCTCTCTTACTATTATTATAAACCCTATATACTTAACCCTCTTAACTAAGAACTTATACTTTATAAGGTTAAGGTTTAGCCTTATATCTACTAGCCTCTAGAGGACCTCCTAGACCTTCCTCTTATAGTTTTCTTTTATTCTATTAGAGTAGATTAATATATTATCTATATAAGTAGTAATAAAGTTATTAAGGAAGTCTTATAAGGTATTATTAATATACTACTAGAAGCTAGTAGGGGTATTAGTTAGGCTAAATAAGTAGATTACTTATTTAAATAACTTATACTAAGTATAGAATATAGTTCTCTCTTAGTACTCCTTTACTACCTTTAACTTATAAAAAGCTATTACTATATCTAGCTTAGTATACTGCTTAGCTACGCTTACCTAGTATAGTATCTTAGAGATTAATAAGAGGGGGTAGTAGCCTTTCTTAATAATTATATTAAGGGCCCTATAGTTAATATAGAAGCGAATTCCTCCCCCTAGCTTCTTTATAAAGAGTACTAATACCCTAGTAAGTAAGCTACTAGCCTTAATAAACCCCTTATCTAGGAGGTCTTATAGGGGTTTTCTTTTAATACTAGTAGCTCTTCTCTTAATATATTATAGAGGGGGCTCTAAGGGAATAGTAGCTCCCTTCTATCTAGTCCTAGTATAAGGTTAATCTAGTAATCTACCCCTAGTTACCTAAGGGGTAATAAATAAGCCTTATGAGGGTTAAATAGGTTAGGAAACTCCCTTAAGACCTAGCTTAATAAATAGTATTATTAATCCTCTTTTAGTTTTAGGTTTAAAGCTTTCTTAATATTAGCTAAGCTAATAGCTTATATTAGTACCTCTATAGTACCCTCCTAGTACTTACCTTATTACCTCGCTAAGCGTTAGTAGATTATAGAGAATAAGGGTATATTAAGGTGACCTTATAGCCCTTATTTCCTTTATAAGGGGTATTTCTTCTTAATTCTTTAAGTATAGCCTAACCTATCCCCTCCTATAATATACTTAGTAGGCTATAGTATTATAAATAACCTAGTTCTATTCTATCTAAGGGCGCCCTAAGAGGATATTAGGGTCTAGGTAATTAATTATATATATAAAGATACGCTAGGTATAACTACCTATTTCTAAGTTAAATACTACTATACCTAGCGTATTACCTAGTAATAGTCTACTAAGTATATACCCTCTTATAAGTTAGTATCTCTTCTTAATATATATAAAATAGAGGTATTAAGCTAGGGAAAGGTTAATTATTATATAGGTATTACTCCTAGTAATTACTAGGGTATAAGCTAGATATCCTCTATTAACTCTAACTTAAATAATAATAAGCTTATTATTAGCTAGTTATTCCTATTTATATTTTTCTTAACTTAAGATCTCCTCTTTAATAAGCTCTAGAGCTTAATTTCGCTCTAAAGTAAGTCTTTTCCTAACTCCTTATTTTCTTTTAAGGAGTTAGCTATTACTTAGTAGTTATTTATAACCTTATAATATATTAGTTCTTCTTTTAAGGTCTTTACCTTTATAACCCTAGGTAGCTAGTCCTCTTTATTAGGGTAGCGCTAGGTAATATAACCTCTAGCTTTATAAGTATAATAAGTATAAGGGTCCCTTATACCTTTTTAAAGCTATTAGTATTATACTAGGGAGGTACCTAAGGAGGACCTAGAGTTTTAACAGTTATAGCGTCTCGCTTCCTTAACTTATAAGATATATATAGCTCTAGTTATATAGGTATCCCCCTTAGTATTCTTAGTAATAGGTCTCTAGTAGGTTACTAAGTAGTTACTAGAGACCTTCTAGCGCTCTACCTTCTATATAATACTCTAAACCTTTAAAAGCTAGCTATTATACTCTACTAGTAGGTTAATAGTAATTAGCTAATCTATTAGCCTAGGGGTAAGGGAGGCCTCTAGAAGCGAGATCTAGACTTAACTATGCTAATTTATACTACTTATATTAGCTAGTATTTACTTAAATCTTAGTAGAAAGGTTACTAGGGATTTATTCTCTTTTTACTAGAAGGTTTATAATTAGGCTATAGCTTATAATTAGATATTTAGGTCCTTATATATCTAGTCTAGGTAGGTTATAAAGTACTTAGGGTTATATTTTCCACTACCCCCCCTAGCTTTATAGAAAGTAGAGACTACCTACTAGGGTATAGTATCTAAATAGGAGTTAATAAGGTACTATACCTCTATATTTATAGTATAGAACGCCCTATCTATAGCAATCTTATACCTTATCTATTATACCTAGGTAATATATTCCTTTTACTTACTTAAAAATTTCAGGGGTAGGGGTAGTAGCTTTTAGTATATTATACTAGGTATTACTAGTACCTTATTAGTAATACTTATAGGGGTCTATATAGCTATATATTAGCTATTCCCCTATTTAACGTCTTATAATTATTACTAGAGGGACTCTATTACTACTACTAAATTATCTTATAATAGCTTATCTCGAGGTTTAGCTATACTACTATTAACTATTTTACTAACTAATAGGGAGTAGCGCTTAACTTATTATTATTATTATAGTAATAAGCTTAGATATATAAGGGGTTAGACCTAGGTTTATTTAATAAGAGGTTATTATAATACTATTTATTTAAGCTAAAGAGGAAAAGGGGAAGTTTTCCTCTCTATTAGAGATCTTACTAGTCTATAGGGAATAACTAGGTAAGCCCTAGGTAGGCCCCGGGTAGCTCCCTAAGGCAGTAAACCTAGGTAGAAGCCCAGGTAGGCTTACCCCGGGCGTAGCCTATAATAAGAGGATATCTATATAATATATAAAATAAAAGATAAGAATATTTAACTTATTAATAATACTATATAAGATAGTTTAATCCTATATAAAGACCTAGAATAGAAGTTAAAAGTATAAGTAAGAGCTAAGAAGAATGAAATATTAGATCCTAGCGCCCTATTTATAAGCATAATTATATTAAGGGTTTAAACTATTAAATAAGGAATAAGGCTTATAAAAGCTTAATAAAAAGCTATCCTTAAGATTATTAATTATTTATAGCTTAAAGAGAAAAAGCTTCTCTTAGCTATTCTTATTATAAGAGAGAAAGCTTTAGCCTAGGAATTTAAATAATATAGCTCTATTTACCCTTCTATTATACTACTATAGATAATTTAAATAACCTTATATAAGGTAGAATAAGTAAAACGGATCCTAATATTAAGAGGATTAGAGTAGGATATTATTATAATTCTAAAGGATAGATTAAAAAGGGAATCCTTAAGTAAGGTTATATAGCTTATTATAATCTATTCTTCCTTATATATAAAAAGGATAGTAAGATAAAGCTTATTAAGTTAGTAACTAAGATAAATATAGTTATAATATTAGATATAGTATTACCCCCTTTAGTAAATAGCTTTTTAGAGGACTTCGCTATATATTAGCTATTATCGCTACTAGACTTCTTTTTAGGATATGACTAAGTCCCCTTAGATCCTATAAGTAGAGACTTAATGATATCTATATTACCTATTAGATTACTATAGGTATATATATTACTATAAAGAGTAATAAACGTAATTACTTAGTGTATATAGGTTATAATTAGAATCCTATATAACTTTATACTATAGAGGGCGCGAGGGTATAGGCACTTGCGCGTAGCTAGGAAAGCTATAATTAGATAAGCCTATATATATACGCGCGCGCCCGCGCTCACCTTAGAGTAGTTCTTTCCTAATATAATATATATAATAGTATCCTTCTGCTATATCCTTTTAGTCGCTATAGTTACTTACCCTATCATAATAATACCTAGAGGCGGATCTATTCTTTTTACCCGCCCTTAAAAGTATCTTAGAGAGTACCTACCCTTATTAGTAGATCCTAAAGAACTAGATACTATAGGGGTTAGGTAACTAACTATATAGCTACTATTTATTTTAAGGCTATATATTTAATTCTCGCTTTTGCCTTCTCTTTATTATGTCACGAGCTAGGATAATATCGCCGGGAAAGGGGCTTAGTAGGATACGCTAGGGAAGTCTATAGGACTTAGGAGATATAGGGAGGCACTAGGTAGCCCCTAGATAAGTCCCCTAGCCCTTATATAATAAGTTAGAGAGCTAGGGAAGAATATTTAACCTTAGCTATACTTAGCTATACTAACTCTATTACTCTATACTATATTATTTTATAATACGTTTATCCCTCTTACCTATATTAATAGGGGTATAAACTATTAGAGTAGTATAATATATAATAATATAATACCTACCTATAGGTCTACTAGGGAGGTAAATATAGTATTACTATTAGGATCCCCTACTAGCTAGGAGCGACTAAATAGCTTATCTTAGGATAAGATACTTACTAAGTAAAATAATAATAAGAGTACTAATAGAAAACTAAGTAGCTAATTAATAGAGGCTAAATTAGATTAGCTTATTAAAGAGAAAGAAAAGAAGGGTTAACTAAAGTATAAATAAGAATATCTTAAGGCCTTAGGAGCTAGCTAACTATTAACCCTAGTAGGTAACCTTATTACCCACTAGGTAGTTATTAGGAGTAACTCTAAGGTAAAGAAGTACTAGTTAGAACTCTAGAGGAAGTACCTCCTAATACCTAAGTATAAAGGGGGTACCTAGACTAACTTTAATTAATTTATATTTAACCTTAACGTGCGACTTAATATAAATAAGATTATATTAGACCTCGAAAAGGTATTATTTACTACTCGGTATTTAGAGGGATTAGTAGCGAAGTAATAGACCTTATATCTTTCTATTAACTATAATAATAAGGCGAAGAATATTACTTAGGTAATAATAAAGAATTAGTTAATTAATAGCGTAGCTAATATAGGGTCTAGGACCCTTAGTATATAAACCTAGCTTAAATAGGCCTACTAGTAATTAGGATATTTATACTAGAGCTTTAATAATTATTATAAAGGGATTAAGGCGGAGAGCCCCTACTAATAACTAGAGGAGATCTAGGTAGCTAATATAGTAGCTAGGCTAGACCCTAAGCTCTAGTACTATATTATAGTAAATAGATTACTAAAATTATAGCTTAATCTTAAGACTAGAGTTAGAAATACTAAACCTATAGTTAATATATAGATATATAGGGCACTAATAAAGGATCAGGGGATTAATAATAGGGGATACTAACTAGAGAGCTAAAATATCAGTCTAGAGGGATAAATCGAGGCTATAAAAGGGTAAACCTAGATAGATTATAGTAATACTAATAATTACCTAGAGGATACTAAGGACTTACTATAAGATACTAGGAAGGGAATTATCTATTATAATTATAAAAGAAAAGGCTATATTATACCGAGGTGCCCGTATTATAAGAAATATAGCTACCCCCGCTATAAAGGGAAACCCTACCCTAGCGAATAACTAGAGGAGGACTAGGTAGCGATATATATAGTTTGATAAGATAGTAACTAGCTATGTTATATCGAAGTAGTAATATAGGTCCGAGTTATAAGTAGCTAGAAACCTAGTATTATACTTACTAATTATAGAGCTAATACCAATATTATAAACAAGAGGATTATAACTAATACCTAACTAAAGGCTAATAAGTTAGAACCTATTAGAGAAATATAAGCTTCTAAGAGACCTAGCTATAGTATATAGGAGTTAGTTATCTAAATACCTAATAGTATAAGTATCTAATAGATAGCTTTATATAACTTTAGGATTAGTAATAATAATAGTTATAACGCTATCCTAAGAATCCCTCAGGATATAGCGGAGTGCTCTAATCTTAATTAGAGGGAGTTAACCTAAACCTTTCCCCTATATAAGAAGAGTATTTACCTTATTATAACTAAGAAGGAGCTTAGGCGTATTATAAATAAAATAAGAGTAATACTTATAGGGGTATTATAGGTTAACTAGATATTAACTACTAATTACCTAGAGGATACCTAGGACCCTAATAAGGAGACTAAGATAAATATCCTATTAGAGTACTAGGACTTTAAAAGGTATTTAATATTAACTTAGTAGGGATTATACTAGAGTTTAGGACTACTAGGAGCTATATTATTAACCTAGAGCCTAGGACTAAGCCCCTATATAGACCTATTTATTTACTAGTAGAGAGGGAGTTAGAGGAGTTAAGGGACTATACTAGGGAGCGCTAGCTATAGCTAGCTCTAAGGAGAACACTTCTATTAGCAAGGTTGCGCTATAGGTAGAATAAATCTAATTAGTAATACTATATATTCTATTCTCTATACTAGGCAACGCTAGCTATAAGCTCTTCTAATAGGATATTAACTATAATATCTAGCATTTAATATATATAAATAGTATAGTAGTCTCCTCTTAATATACTATCTTTTATATACCTCCCGCTCTTATTAGAGGTATATATACTAATAGAGATAATAAGGGATAGGAGGTAAGTATACTATAGGCTATACTAAGGAGTAGCAATTTACTTTTATAGCTTATATACTCCTTAAAATCTATAGGTACCTTATAAAGAAGATAAGTAAGGAGAGCTTTAAAAGCTTAAAGGTAGTCCTTAATAATAACTACCTCGCGCTATATATTAAAGCTTTATTTACTAAGTCTAGTTATAGCTAACTCTATCTAACCTTAATAAGGGTATAAATATGCTAGTAAGTGCCTATTCCTACTAGCTACTAGCTCCCGCTCTTATTAGAGGTATATATACTAAGAGAGATAATAAAGGATAAGAAGTAAGTATACTATAGGCTATACTAATAAGTACTTTTTTATTTTTATAGCGTATATACTACTTAGAATCTATAGATACCTTATAGAGAAGTAGCACTAGCGAGCTATATTTAAGGAAATAGACTTTCTTATTAGTATTTATTATAGGGATAATTACGAGATAAGCGAATAATATAGTAATATCCTTATATAAAACTCTCTACTTAATATATAGTTTTTTATATACCTCCCGCTCTTAATAGAGCTATATATACTAAGGGAGATAAAAAGGGATAGGAGATAAGTATACTATAAGCTATACTAATTAGTAGCGTTTTATTCTTATAGCTTATATACTACTTAGAATCTATAAGTACCTTATAAAGAGGTAGTATTAGTAAGTTATATCTACTTAAGCTATATATCTCTAGGGATAACTTTAAGGTCTAACTTAATAATAAGGGCTAGCTTATATATTATTTAAAATCTATAAGTACCTTATAAAGAAAATAAGTAAGTAGGTCCTAGAAAGCTTAAGAATAGTCCTTAATAATAAGGGCCTCGCGCTATATTCTAAGGTTTTATTTCCTAAGTCTAGTTATAGCTAACTCTATTTAATAGTAATAAGGGTATTAATATATCAGTAAGTATCTATTATTTACTTAAAAAGAAATAGACTTTCTTATTAGGATATATAGCAGGGATAATTACTGGATAAGCGAAAGGTATAGTAATCTCTTTATAGGATACTCTCTTCTTAATACGCAGTCTTTTATATACCTCCCGCTCTTATTAGAGCTATATATACTAAGAGAGATAATAAAGGGTAGAAGGTAAGTATACTATAGACTATACTAAGGAGTAGCTATTCATTTTTATAGCTTATATACTACTTGAAATCTATAGGTACCTTATAAAGAAAACAAGTAACGAGACTTTTTAAAAGTTAAAAGCGATCCTTAATAACTATATTACTAAAAGTAGTCCTTAATAACTACCTCGTACTATATTCTAAAGTTTTATCTGCTAAGTCTAGCTATAGGTAACTCTGTCTAACCTTATAATAAAGGTATAAATATGCTAGTAAGTGCCTATTCCTACTAGCTACTAGCTAGAGCCCTACTATATATATAGGGCTTACTAATAAAGAGGTAATAAGGGCTAATAAGAGTAGTATAAACTAAGCTAAGCTATACAGACCTATATTTATCCAGGCTTAGGACGAATTAGCTTAATTATTTAAAAGACTAATTAGATTCGAGCTTTTAATATATAGGGGTTTAATAGTAATAAGAGAGTTTCTTTTCTTAGGCAGGCCTAGCTTCCTAGAAGGTAAAGATTAACCTTCCTAACGGAAGGTATTTATAAGGTGCTATAAAAGGGGTAGATTTGCCTATTAATAAGTCTAGTAGGGGTGCTAATTCTATTTATTCTAAAGAAGGGAGGTAAGTTAAGGTTATATATAGACTACTAGGGACTTAACTAGGTAACTACTAAGAACTATACCTCTCTCCCTCTTATTAATAAGATCCTTAACTAGCTCTCTTAAGCTAAGTATTTTACTAAACTTAACCTTAAGGATACTTACTACTAAGTAAGGATCTAGGAGGGATATAAGTAGAAAATAGCGTTCTATATATAATATAGCTATTATAAATACTATATTATACTATTTAGGCTTATTAATATACCTACTACCTTCTAGATATTTATTAATAAGTTACTTATAAGCTTAGTCAATATTATGTATATTATATATTTAGATACCGTCTTAATTTTTACTAATAATATAAACTCCTATATAGAGGTAGTAAGATAGGTACGTACCCGGTTAGAAGCTAATAGCTTCTATATAAACCCTAATAAGTATAGATTCTCTAAGGAGGAGATTAACTTTCTTAGGTTCGTAGCCTTAGTAAATAAGATTACTATAGAATAGGAGAGGGTCTAAGTAATAGCTAAGTAGCTAGTGCTTATTATAATATAAGAGATTTAGTAATTTCTAGGATCTATAGGGTTCTATAGGAGATTTAATAAGAATTACTCCAGGATTTATAGCCTATTTACTAACTAACTTACTAATATAGCTAAGGAATAGCTAGTAATAACTAGGGAGGTACTAGTTACTTTCTATTAGCTCTACGCTTTATTTATAGAGATATATATTTTATATTACTTTAACCCTATACTCCTAATTTAGGTTAAAACCGATATATTAGACTTTGTAATAGGTATAATACTAAGCTACTTAGAAGGGGATATATAGAGACTAGTAGTATTTATATCTTAGAAGCTTAAAGGTATATAAATATAATATAATATACTAGAGGTAGAGCTACTAGTTATTAGAGAGGTTGTAGTAGTAAGGTAGTAGTATTACTTACTTTACTTATAGTATTATATCTAATTTATTACTAACTACCTAGGTTATTAATACCTTGCTAATAAGAAGATACTTAGTAGCTACTAGGCTTAGCTATTATAGGATCTATTAATATTCGACTTTCAAATTAAATACTAGCTAGGCTATTATAACCTAGCTAAGAGCCTCTTATAAAGACCTAACTATACCCTAGGGGATATAGAGAAAAATAACGCCAGGGACTTGCTTCTATAAGACTTTCTATAATATTTTAATAAGGCTATTATTTAGAGGGTAAGCACTAGATAGTAATAGGGTGCTTAACTATTAGGAATCTTATTAGAATAACTTATATTCTTATTCTAAGAATAGGTTAAAGAGGCTTAATAAAAAGATCTCTTTTATATTAATAAAGAGTAGGAATAACGAGGGATAAGGTAGTTACTAGATAACTCTAATACCCTAAGATACTAAGAGGGCTTATATATCCCTAATACCTACTTACTTTATAACGAAGTCCTTAGGGTATTCTATAATAAACTATCTAGAGGTTACTAAGGGGTTATTAAGATACTAAAGAGGATTAGAAAATCGGTTTTCTAAAATATATAAAAGAGTAATATAAAAGATTATATTAAGACATATAATATACTAATATATAAAACTAAGATATTACCTCCTATATAGTAAACCTATACCCCTACTAATACCTACCTAGCCCTTCTAATAGATATTTATTAACTTTATTATAAACTACTACTATCTCTTATAATAGGAAATAAGCTTTATAATAACATTCTTATTATTATTAATCGATTTATAAAATACTCTATATATATACCTACTAGGGAGTTACTTATAGCTAATAGGTTAGCTATATTATTACCTAAATATATCTTCCTTATATTTAGGCTCCTAGACGCTATTATATCTAACTAGGGATCGCTATTTACTAGTAATTTCTAGTCTAAAATAAACTACCTACTAGTTATTAAGAGGACGATTAGTACTACCTTCTACCCCTAGACTAATGGCTAAATATAACGCTAAGATTAGAGTATTAAATAGTCTTTAAGGACTTCTTATAATACTATCTTCTTAACTTAGAGGGCGTTCTTAATTATAAGCTAAGTAGTGAGGATCCCCCTATAAAAGTTATTAAAAACTACTAGTAAAGTACTTAGGAAGTATTAGATAACTTATTTTATTCTTAATATATTATACCTAAAGGTTAGGCTAGGAACTAGCCTTATCTATAAGGCGCTTAATCTTAGGAGTAATACTTATTATATAATAAGTAGTCTATAGGGAGTTAGTAGCTAAGAAATAGAAGATAATAAGTAAAACTTATAGTAATATAAGCTTTATTATTACCTATTTTAGTATAATACTTATATTTAATAGAGGTATCTAAAAAGTAAATAAATTAATAATAAATTTAAAACCTAAACCTATTAAAATACTAGATAGGTACTAGAAAAGACCTAAGAGCTTATTATTACTCTTAAAATAGAGAGTTAAGCTTATAATAAGCTTAATATTAGTAAGGTTCTCCTTAGGGGGCTCTTATTTCGCTATTACCTAGAGGTAGTAGTAATAGGAGCACCCCTAGAGCTTACTTATTATAGGGGCATAAGAGGTATCTAATATAATAGAGGGGAAGGGAGCTTAGTTAATAGCGTTAGTAGTATTAGTAGTATTAGTAGTAGAGGAAGATATAATAATAGATTTATTATATAATAATTAAAATGAAGTTATTAATAGGGGAGCAGGAGGCTAATAGTAAGTTATTAGTAATAGGAGTATTAATATTATAAAGCTAAAGAAGGAAGAAGGAGAGATTTTAGTAGGGTGAAAGTTTTAAATAATATTTATATATTTTTAACTTAATATTAAAACTAGCTTTTTATATAGCTAAAAGGAGGATAATCTCTAGATTATTATATTATTTAATTTTATTTAACTTTACTAAGTATAAGGAGGTACTAAGTAGCTACTAGATAACTACTAGTAACCCCCTATATTATAATAAAGCCCTTCTTTATCCCTAGAGGGGGAATATCTTTATTAGCCCTATAAAAATACTAAATATATAATAACGAGTAGAAAATATAATAATTTAGAGGGTAAATTTAAAGTAATAAAAATAAGCCTAAATAATAACACGTTTTAATATAAGCCTATGAGGGAAGGAATAACTTTTATAAGGGAATTTAGCTATAGCTATTTAGATAACTACTAAGTAGTCCTAGACTTATTATATAAAGCTATAAGAATAGTTAAACTATAGGATTAGACTTATTACTAGTTTATTACTCCTCTAAGTTATAAAGTCCCTTTATACCTAGGTATAAGAGCTATAAGAGTAGCTAGAGTAGAGGATAGGTACCCTATTATTAGCTAACTACTCCTCTAAGCTACCTAGCTATCTAAGGAAGAGTTATATAGCTAGAATAAGGATATTAAATTCTAAGCTTATAGAAGCTAGGAATTAGTAAGCTTATAGAGAGGTATTAAGTACCCTCTAGATAACTATTAAGTAGCTTAGTTTAAGGATAGACTAGCTTAGAGGGGGGGGGGGGGTATATTATGAGCTAGAATAATATTATAAGGAAAAGGGCTTAGTAAGCTACGCTAGGGAAGTCTATAGGAGTTAGGAGATATAGGGAGGCACTAGGTAGCCCCTAGATAAGTCCCCTAGCCCTCTAACCTATTATAATTACGCACTTATAGTTATACCGCTTTATTATATGTATTATTACGCCGATTATTACGCCTTATTACACGCCTACTTTCGCACGATTTATAGCGCTGCTAATACGCTGTTTTAGGCTAGTGACTATAGTTATTATTATACTCTTTTTATACCCGCCGCCGCCCGCTATAGCCCTTAGTCCCGCGCCTACTATTACGACCATAAGTAGCGCTATACTATAATAGGCGGGCGGGCGCGTAGCGTAATATTAGATAGCATACGAGTTAGAAGCGTTACGAGCGATACGAGGGCTTATTTATATATAATAGTATATAATAGGAGCATAGGTCGTACTATAACTAGGTATAAGGATAGCTTCGCTTATATAACTATAAATAATACGCTCGTTTAACCCTAGTTTCTAACCCCTAACAATATATAGGATCCTTATTATTATATAATAGCACGACCTTATAACTTATATATCTTTATAAATCTAAATTACGTATTATAATAGTTCTTATAATAGCGAATCCGCTAGTATATAATTATCTAATGCTATATATATAATATAGAGACTTTATTATATTTCTAAGAAGCCTGTAGAGTTACCTATAGTTATAGTAACTACGCTAAAGGATATTAGGGTAATAAGGCTCTATAATAAAACTATTATAGATCTTTAGTATAAGATTATAGAGCTATAGTTAGCTTAGTAGAAAACGCTTAAGGAGAATAAGAGTCTTTAATAGTAGTTATAAGAGGTGCTTAGGATAGCCCTAGTACTACCTAAGGTTAGTAATAATAATAGAGATACTAGAAAGGGCTAGAACCAATAGGAACTAGAAAGATAATAAATAATATAACTCTACTTATAAACAGGTAAGAATATTAAGAATAGGCTTAAAAGATATATAAAATAATTTATAGATCTAATTAAAAGAGATTATGTAAGTTAGGTGTAAATTTGCTAAGAAAATATTAAATAACGAGGTATAGGATTCTTAAGGTACTAATAGTAATAAAACCTAAATAATACTAAAGTCTACTACGCTCCTCTCCTCTACGCTCTACTCCCTAGTCCTCCTATAATAAGCTTATATACTAAGGGAGCTTTTTTAAAACCTATATAGCTATGTCTATCTTATTCTATTCTAATTATCCCCTCGAGACTCTTTATAATATTATAAAGGAGAGTTTTAAAAGATAAATAAAACTACTTTATAAAAAGTATAAGTAAACTCTATTTATAGATCTAATTTATTAATAATATCTTCTAGGTAAGCAATCTTATTGCTAAGATAGTACCTTAGGTTTAACTATCTTTTATTATAGGTTATATCTTAATAATAGCCTTATTACTTCCTCCTCCTTATTATACTCCTTATCCTATTCTAACCCTTAGTATAGCTAGAACTATCTGCCTTATTATACTAGGCGTAAAAAGTTATAATAATACGCCCCTTTAAGTATATTCTACTTAATCTAATCCTATTAGTTAACCCTCTACTAGATATAATCTATATAATTATAATTATACTTATTGAAAGGATTAGGTTACTTAGAATATAATAATATATCTATAAGTATAATTCTTAGGCGTAGCTTAATAGTTATATTATAACTTAGTATCTATAAGGCTTATAGCTAAAGTTAGGGCCTCTAGCTACTGCATAGTGATTTTACCTGCTTAAGTGCAATAGACCTTCTAACTCCGCGCCTCCTGATAATACATAGCCTTCAGTTACGTTATTATAACTTTCCTAACTATAGCTATACTTATACGTACCTATAGCCTCACGATCTTTAACTTTATATTAATAATAACGTAGTTTTTAATTATTTAAACTCTGAAACTATTAACCTTTCCTCTTGCGCACTACCTACGCTGCTAATACCGCCTCTATTACCGCTTTGTCTACTAGAAGTTATTACTATCTTTATAGTCCTCTTATTCGATCGGGTTAGCTAACGCCTTCGTAGCAGCTATATTATTATTAGCAACGCTCTCTCTATTTAGCATAAGCTATACTTACTAACGCCTAGGCTGCCTAGGCTACCTCTGCCTTAGTAATACGGAGGACCTGCTCGAAGAAGGGCTACTCTATAGAGTATATAATAACCTACTAAACTTCTACTACTAAGTTTACTTACTTAGCTCTAATACTATTATACCTTATAGAGTCCCCTATAGGGGTATTAAAGTAAGCCCTCTTAAGGGCTATACTAATAATATGCTCTCTATATATAGCAGAGTAGTTAATAAAGGAGCGGGTTTTATTAATTATATTAAGGCTAAACTCTCTAGTAACCCCCTCTATATTATTTATACTAAAGGGCGTACCTTGCTTAGGCTTAGCGTATTTATATACGGGGTCTAGTGCTAATATAGTTAAGGATTTAGTATAGGTTATAGGTATACCTAGGACTTCGTATAGGATAAGGATAAGGAAGAGGGAGAGGCATAAGGCCCTGCTCGCAGCAGCAGAGCTTCTTATGCTTCTAGCTATAAGAACCTCTTAGGAAAGACCTCTTTAGTTAAGGAGTTACCTCTTATATAGTAGCGTTTACCTTACTAAAAGGTCGACCTTTTGGGTTAAGGAGTTATCTTATATAGTAGCTTTGCTATAAGAGCCTTAGTAGCCCGTTCGGCTCTAATATAATTAGCCCTAGTATAGCGCGCGTCTAACTTTATAATATTTAGAGGGTTTGCTTATAAGTAGTAGGAACGTATAAGGTTCCTATATTATTTTCCTTAACTAGTAAAGGATATAGGTTAAAATACCTATATAGTATTTCCTAAATTATACTTACGAACTAGGTGGATTTATTATAGTCTTTTTGCAAAGGGGCTGCGGCGTAATTCCGAACTTAATAGCTAAAGTTAAAACCTAAGGTATTTAAGCTCCTTATCTACTATTTTAACTAGAGCGGACCTAGATAATACTAATAATCTATAAATAGGTTAAGGAATATCCCCTATAGAAAATAGCATAATATAATTATTATTCCTAAAGTCTATTATATTACTATCTATAAGTAAAGGAATAGGAGGGTATAGAGGGAAGAAAGATACCTTCTCAAAGTCTTCTTAGCTTAATAGGATATCTTATAGAGTTATATTACTATTATTAGTTAGGTTATAGAACTCTAAAGTAATTGTAGAGATATATTAGTTAACTTAGGGTAACTCTAAGTTAGTAAATAAAATACTATTACTTAAGGCTATCCTACTAAAACGTAGTAATAGTAATCCCTCTTAGATTAGAGCTCTAGCCTATTTAATATATTAGAAGCTATATATAAATCTATCCCTCTACTAAACTAACTTAACTATATAGGTACTAACTAATACGAGCTTTTAGAGCTATTAAGGGGCTCCTATCTTATAATACTATATATTAAGGTCCTATATTACTTTAATAGAGCATTAATTACTACTCTAGTCCTATATAGAGTTCTAATAGAAGTAGTTACTATATATCTAATCTATTGAGCTCGGAATTACGCCGCAGCCCCTTTGCAAAAAGACTATAATAAATTCACCTAGTTCGCAGGCATAATTCGGGAAATACTATATAGGTATTTAACCTATACCCTCTACTAGTTAAGGAAAATAATATAAGAACCCTATATATTCCTACTACTCGTAAGTAAACCCTTATATAAAGTCGGACGCGCGCCGCACTAGGGCTAATTATATTAGAGCTAA